>LR755330.1:7660-44627 GCA_902729485.2 Mus minutoides
CCCAACCACCAATGTCTCCCCTCCGAAAAGAGCTGGCCAACTAGGGGCATAAACCAAATAGTGCATAACAAGTCTAATAAGACCAGGCACATACCATCACATCAAGGCTGGACAAGGCAACCCAGTAGGAGGAAAAGGGTTTCATGAGTAGGCAAAAGAGTCAGGGACAGGATCTACTTCCACTGTTAGGATTTCCACAATAATATCAAGCCATAACATGTGTGCAAAGGACCTACGTCACTGATCTCTGATAGTTCTCATGATTCCAAGTCAGCTATTTCTATGGGCCATGTTCTGGCATGTCCCTGACCCCTCTGGTTCCTCTGATCCTTGCTCTTCAGCACTCCTCCAGCTATACTTAATGTTTGTCTCTGGTAGTCTGCATCTCATCAGTTGCTGGATGAAGTCTTTCTCATCTATTTGATGAAAATTCTGCTAGGCCCCAGGTCCAGCACATGCTACAGGCTGGACAAACTAAAGGTGGAAGGTTTTTATCAGTTGGTTAGCTTCCCAAGTCCTCCACTGAGGCCTTGCATGGTTACAGAAGACAGTGGTCCAGGCCCTGTGTCCTTCATGACTAGGAGTCTTTGCTAGGACTACTCCTATGGATACCATGGTATTTCCATAGCATTAGGTTTCCACTTTGTCCCCAACTTTTCCCAACTGCAGTTGTTAGTAACCTTGTTTTTATATAATAACTTTAGGTATGGTAACTATTAAAACACAAGCTATGGCAAGGAGTTGTTTGAATGTGTTTGACTGTTTATTTTTATCTCTCTTAATTAGGTCCTCCCTATAGAGTCTGGGTCAATGTTTTATATAGTGCTAATTGCAGGATAAATAGATTTTGAATGTGCTAATGTTGTATTCAACTTGCACTAATTTCATGAAACATACTAAATCACCCACCATTCAGTCAAGCAACTAGAGTCAATCAAAACCCCAAAGACAGTCATTTCAGTTGCAGCAAAGACTCTTTACAAGTATTTAGTGGGATTCAGCTACTTTCCACTTGCTTTCTTAAATTCAATACAAACTCAAGTCACGTGTCAGATATAGTCTGCCTTTTAGATTACTAGATGAGAATTTTTCACACAGTCAGCTCTGAAGGTTATCTCTGATTAAAAACACAGTGAACTATAGGGAATAATTCTCAGTGTTGTGGACACAGAAAAATACAACTAATATTTCTGATATTCTGAATTGCCCAGCTATGTTATGGTATGTTGTTGCCAAGTATTAGCTTTACAAATAGGTTTTCTATGACAAGAACCATCTAATTACTCCTTCACAAATGGGATGGAGATGAAATCAAACATATAATTTACACATAATTCAGTGTTTTACATTTTAATATTAATATGCTCATTGGGGGTATGGTTTTTCTTTTGTATATGTTACTGTTAGTCACAATCTATTATTGTTTGAGATCATTAGACTTTGGCATAATGAATGAAACCCAATTAAGATCAAATTTTATTAATTTATATTTTGAAAATAGTCTACAAATAGTCCCCAATTTTTTGGTTTGTTGAGGATTATAGAAGTAAATTTACTCATTGTCAAAGAGGGAAAGCTAAGTCTTCGGAATAATGTAATCCCTTCGTATTTGTTCTAATAAGAAAGCAATCTGCTTATAATCATTATTATGAAAATTGGTATACATTGAGGGAGCCACAATTTAGTTAAGCAGATCTGAATCTTGTTATAGTAATTAAGAAATTTTATATGCAGTTGAAACATACGTGGCTCATGCATTAAGATATTGAGCATAGTTGTTCAAAGGACTTCTGATTTTGCCACCTTCAAAGCTCAGTGTCTACTGAAAAGATAAGTCTTCATTTCTGATGTTGTTAATTCTACATTTGAAGACTCATTCTCTGTTGGAAAAACAGATTGATCTGGAATTCCAGGCCTATCTTTAGTGGATCTGAATTGGTCATGCTGATGAAGACATTCACTTTCTGAGATTTGTTTCGCTTTGGTGCGTGTGATTTCTTTTTAATTTCTCCTTTGCTGTGTCAGGGAAACTCTACTGACTTTTTTTCTCATGCTGATGTTTTAAGTATTTAAAGAAAAACAAGAGTTAATGATTTATCCAGACACATGAGAATCTCCTAAGACTCTACAACTTCCATTTGAAAATGCATTAGGCAAATACTTCCATTTCCCCTGGATGGTGTCATTAGAGCATTCAAGCAAAGAAAGCAGCTAGGAGCAAAAATACCCTAGGGATGGTCCAGAAAGACTCTGATGCAAACTTTGTTTCATATTTTAAAGAGATTTTGAGCCCTCATTAAGAGAGCATTTTATTGATTATGAGTTATGATGATCTTAAGCACTCTGACATGTGAACCCAACAATTTACTCTAGTACAGCAATAGAGCAGGCATCTGTCTCAGAGTAGATCCACTTCCTCTTTTCTAACGTGTTAGAGGATTTTCTATGTCTGGAGCAAGAGGCAGAAGTAGGAAAGATGATTACATAAAGGCATCAGAAATTATGAACAGTGGGTAAGTCTGTATTACTAATGCAATTAGAGGTCGGGGTGGCCCTGAATCTGGTCTTTGTTAGGAGAATATGTTCATAATAGCCATCTGTGTTCACTGAAGAACTCTGAGAGTAAGGACAGTGGAGAACTCCTACGGCTACACTTGACATTAGACAGTGTGTGTGTGTGTGTGTGTGTGTGTGTGTGTGTGTGTGTGTGTGTGTAGCATATCATATTAAAGTTATTCAATTGGGTATAGGTGATGATTTTGTTGGTTACATAGTCTAAAGTTATTACTCCACTTCTTATGGCTTTTATTTATATTCATCTTCTTTTTTTTCTTCTTTTCCCCACTAACACAAAGGTAGAAACAAAATACATATTGAGAATGTTCTTAAGCTTATAACTATTTCATCATTATTGAAGAGTTATGGTTTTCATTTGCCTATCTTTCTCTCTATTTCACATTCACACATGCCCCAAACAAGAAGAATTTTGAGTAGATTTTCCTCTGGCAGTATAGTGTACTGAGTTGCAAAAGCAGAGATAGCCAGGTCATACATCTTGGCAGCTGTAACAACGATTACCTTATTCCCAGGTCATGTCTCTGAATCTGTAGTGAGACATTGTGATAGAGCATAACCCTACATTGCCCAGGTAGAGCCTTGAGGCAGCCATGTGTTATATATAGGAGCAAAGGAGAGATGGATTCTCTGCCTCCAAAGCAGCAGTGTAACAATGGAGGCAGAAGACAGATGGCACCAAGAGTCTACAAAACAACAAAACAAAACAAAACAAAAACTCAAAGCAGACATTAGCTAGACTGTCTACGCACACTTTTGCAAGAAAATGTGACCTTGCTGGCACTTTGATCACGGCCTTCCATCCTCGGAAGCTGTGAGAGAATAAATTTCTGTTGTTTTAAGGGAGCGTATCTGTAGTAATTTGTTGCAATGACCACAGGAAACTAATGCAAGTCCTCTATTTAAAGTCCTGAAATTGGTAGCAAGGGAAAATTACAGTGTAACAGTGTTCCAGTTCACCTCTTACTCTGTAAAATTAGAGGAAATACAGATTAAACTGTGGGAAATATGAGGGCATTTTATTTTTGCATGAGCTACAAAGCTCTTGAGAGTCTTGCAGTCTATCATTATCCTTCTTCTTGTCTCCCAAGATAATCTTCTGATTGCTGGAATACAGCCTACAATCAATAAGGCATTTTTTTTTTGAACAAGTCAACCTGATTTTACAATTTATGTAGCAAGACTTGGTCATTTTAGGGAAAAATAAAATGACATGTATCTCCAGAGACATGCTACAATTCATACTTGGGTTGTCAGTGGTGTTCTAATTGTAGTTTGGATGGTACTTTAACTATACCAGTGCATTTTAACTAGCCAGCCTTTCTGCAAGTTGCAGACAAGAAAAGTTGATGGTGCATGATGATGGAGATTCAGATGTTTCACAGTGTTGGTCACAAAATATGAACTCATGTGAAGAGTTTTAATACATGAAATTGGATCTCCTTAGATTTTACCCCAGATATAAGGGCAAGAGTAAAACTAAGGCCTTAGATAAATCCACAGGCATTACTCAGGCTGTCCGTAGTAGTTGGAATACAGAAAGATAAAGACACAGGGGAAGCCAAGAACTTCTACAGCCTGACCCTACCACTTGTCTCTATCCTCATCTGTTCTTCCTTAGAACAGAAAGCTATTGCAGCTTTCTTGTATTGTCCTAACTGGTACCTTTCCTTGCAAGCCTGAATTTCCCTCTCATGTTATCTCATCCACAATGATCCCTTTGAATCCAAACTTGATCCTGCCACCAAGGGTCAACAACCTCGTTCATATTGTTTCTATTAGGACACATACATAATCCTTCTTGCTTTGTGACCCCCTGATAGAATTCCTCAAATATATGAGTATCGTTTTTGTTACTGAATATCTTATTAACACCTGTATGTTAAAGGTTTGATCCCAGGTCCAGGGCATTATTGGGAAGTGGTAAAATCTTCAGGGAGTTGGACCTCATGGATGAAGATTAGGTTATCAAGTTGTTCTTTTGAGGCTGGTCCCCAGATTCTTCAACCCTTCTACTCTCTTTTCCATTTCCAAACAGCCATGATATAAACAATTATTTTCTACAACACATCCCTACCATATGCCTCTGTGGTGTCAGAGGCCAAAATCAAGAGCACAAACCAAGTAGGGAGGGAACTCTCTAAAATGTGAGTCAGAATAAAGCTTTCTTCCTGGATAATTTGATTGCTGCATACGGTTTGGCTTTGCTATGAGAAAGTAACTTAAGGGAGAAAGGGTTTGGCTTATTCTGCCTTAGAGTTTCAGAGAGATACAGTCCATCCTGGTGGAAAAGACATAATGGAGAGCAGGAAAAGTATGGTGTTAGGATCAAGATACTGGGTGGTGACAGTGTATCTGGGAAGTATAGTAAGCTAGATATGGGGCCGTGCTATAAAGTCTCAAGGCCAATTCACGGTGACCCATGTCCCCCAATGACTTTCACTTTCTAAAGGGTCTACAGCCTTCCAAAGTAGAGTCACTGTCTAGAGGCTAAGAGTTCTAATGACTAAGCCCATGGGAACACAGTCACAGCAGCCAACCAGCTTCCTTTAGTTGTAATGGTCTTGAAGTTGAGGCTTTCCGTTGTCCTTCCGGCTGACTCCCGTCTTGTAATTTAGGGCATAGACTTCCTAAGAGAATAGAGAAATTCTGTGATCTTTTCCTTCTTAATCTGCAGCTCTCCAACCAGACTCCTCACACTGCTTTCAAATAAGAGCAGTTTCCAGTTCTTCCCAGTACTCAGCTCTTTTTCTCATTAGAAACAAACTCATGCATTTGTCTGTGTATGACAATAAGCTTTGTTTGCTGATCTTTATGCTCCAGAAAAGTGCCTACAACAATAATATTATCACGATATTGCAGAGTACAGCATACATTGGAGTGCTAAATAATTATTAGATTAGAAGACATATTTTGCTGAAATAAGGCATGAAAATAACAAGACTAGGCACAAGCCTGTCGCTAAAAGGGAGAATGAGATGGTTCTCAAAGTCAGGAGAGTAACTGATATATGTAGACGCCTAAAGAATTTGTATAAAGAACAGTAAGCTTTCAATGCACTGCTTCTATTCAGTTTTTTTTTTTCAGATACTGTTAAGTCACTTTTAAGTCACAGATTATCTTTTAATCATAATTTTGGTTTCCATATAAAATGATTTGATAACTCTGAGAATTGATCTTTTCCTATTTGAGGCCTCAGGATCCTTCCTCTATTTCATTTTCAAAAGTAATCTAAATATTCTGTGAAGCATGTACTGTGTGTGGGTGAATTCATGAGGGACATATATTTTCTACAAACATATTAGCGAGAAAAAGGCTTATAATGACAGAAAACACTACTCCTCTAAATGCGTAAAGTGTATGGAACTTAAAATGGAATGTTTTTAATAGCAGGGACAGTTACACCTCATAGTTTGATGAATGGAAATCAACCTTATTTTGGTGCATGAAATCTTGTGAGAGATAATTTCATTCAGAGGCAAATAGTACTTCTTATATCCTTAGAGAACTCTGCTCAATTTCCAACTTTGTATTTGTAGATCATAGTTTGTGTTGAATTAGGGCAATGGCTACCTCTGTGTCCTTGAATCTTGCTCACCCACCAGTGGTATGGATTCATTCTTGTCACTCATGAGTCCCTTTATTGATTTAGCGTTTATTGAGGGAATTTTGTATAATAAGTCTTGTGCTAGGGTATAGATATTAAAAGATGGTTAGCTTGAGGGTTAATATATGTCAAGAAATAAAATATGCTCTGGATGATTAAATTGTGAAAAATATGATATTGGTTTGGTTATGTGGTAAAAGATATGGGTAAATATTGCATATTTTTTCTCTTAATTTTCCACAAAAGTAAGGAGAAAGTGAAATAAAGATTTCATAGCTAATACAAAGAACGATAATACAAAGACTGAATTCAGAACTCCCAAAGTTTCTAAGTTGGACATCGTATGTGACATGCCATGACATTCATTTTTATGTGCAGCACCTCATTTTATCCTCATGACCTTGTGCCCTACTCAGTTTGAATTACCCTGGTAACTGCACAGACTAGATATGTGTGAGTTTCTCATTGTTGTGGATGGCTCCTAGTCTGTGATCTGTGTTCTACAATCAGGTATGATCAACATCTACCATGTTGTTTGGATTGAGAACAGATTTCTTTAACCTTTTCATGGTGGAAAGGAAGCAAGGGTGTACTTTTTGGTACTTATACAATCATGGTCGTCTCTGTCTTATAGCTTGTAGTCTTATGTCTTTATCGCCTTTCACTTCTTAATGAAATCACAATCAATGCTTTTTTTTATTTTCAATTTACAAATTACTTTCTGACTGATGAATTCTTTTGAGTGGCTAACATGGCTAAGTATGTCCTAGGTACCAGACTCTGAACTAGAGGACATAATGTCCTCACTTCTAGATTTTAGCCTTGCTCTTACTATGTTCAAATTCCCTCTTTCTAATTTCCCACCCTTCATTTGAATTTTTTCTTTCATCACTGGATTGTGACTTACTGAACTTAAAGCAATATCATTATTATAGTCTCACAACTTGGAGTCCCTTCAGTCTCAGAGGAAACACTAGACTAGATATTCAGAGCAATCCTTGACCTGCTGAGATTTCAAATACACTTAACATTGTCATAGGAATATGAGCTTTGGAGGTCAGAAATTTGGTTTTGGCACTCAAATCTGCCACAAACTTATGTGCAGAGGACTTGTTCTCTAGTTGATATTTTACTAAGAGGCTCAGAAAGTAGTTAGAAGAAGTCAGATGGTTGGACTGGGTTCTACAAAGAGTATTGGGACCCCATCCTGTTCCTTATGCAGTTATATGTCATGAGCCTCTACCCTTCTGTTCTGTCTCAGCAAAAGTACAAGGTACTGGGGTTGTGATCATGGACACACAAACTTGGCAACTATGATCCAAAGTAAATCTTTTGTCCTCTCATATGATAATCTTAAGTGTTTTAGCACTACAATAGAAAGCTGACAACCACAGTGGGTCCTGAACCCACAGACAAATTTCTCTTACTTTACTTTTCTGTCATCCTTGACCACATGCTTCTTGTAGATGTTCTGACAATATTGTACCTCAGAAGTGAGGGTATCTAAGATGCTGCAGGGGTGTGGTTTCTTTTTTCTTAGTTTTAGCAACTCAATATATACCAAATAAAGTGTGTTTTAGTAGGGGCAGAGCATATAAGACCTCTGGAAATGTCCCAAGGCAGTATCAGCTTACAATCTGGAAATAGTGGAATATGTAGCAGCTATCAACGAACTATGAAAAATACTATTGTAAATGTACAGGTTAAAAAATATGGGGGCCCTTGAGAATACATATGCAGAGACACTACAGCCCATCACTCAAAGACATACAATCACTTCCCAGAGAGAAAGTATAGCTTGGAAAGAATTCTATCCATAATGATAAATCATTTAAAAGGCTATAAGTATATATTTATAGAAATGCATTGCTACATTAAAGATTTTCCTTCTGTGATGAAAATTTCTTTTGAGACCTTTGTAAATTTTTAAAGGCCTAAATAAACAACGCTTTTAAAAATATGCTATCTAATGTGCACCTACTTCATAATTATCATGCTGTATATGGTGCTTGAGGCTCAGATATATGTGGAGTAAAATATTCAGGAAAATATGTTATATCCTAATGACTCTTAATTATCAAAATGTGACAACTTGTATTTCAATAATAAATGTGCTCACTCTAATTTTTCACCCAATTTAAATGACAAAACGAGCTGAATGCAAAATGCTTCTCTAATTAGAAAAGCAATTGAACATATATTAGCACTGTGCCCTAGAATGACAAATACGAAATTCATTATAGCCAACATTAGCATATCCAATGGAGTCATTTTGACCCAACTCTTTGTAATCTCATCAAGACAAATACAGAAAAAATCTTGAAAATTCAATTATTTGGGCAAAGATCAAATGCACATATTTCTGTATACAAGTCTGTTTTTTCTATTTCTGAGAGAAGAATACAGTCTTATTGCTTAGAAAATAAGAAAATGCATCAAAACACATCAGATGAGAATGGAGGAGATAACACAAGATTAAAATAAAAATCCTTAATAATTTGTTGTTAATTTTTTGTGTTTAAACCGATTGCAGAAGTTTTGAAACTTAATTTTAGAAATAAAAGAACAATACCAGCTCAAACTAAACAATTCTGTGTGCTTTAAAGAAACAATCCTGTTTTGCCTCATAGAAGAACACAAAATAAAGGCATGGCCACCTTTCTGTATCTGTAGTAGAGACATAGGAGCAAAGGGAATAGTAATGTTCAACTTGATGATGTATTAATATTGAAACTGTATAAGGCATAAATGGCAGCAGATAAGGAGACTGCTAGGTAAGGCTCAGGAGAATAGTTGGAGAAGATTTGAGAGAACATCCATAGGCGATATTATCCAAAGGACAATGTCAGGTTCAGAATGAGGGTTTGGTCAAGGACAGACATCTGGTCTCCAAGACCTTAAGGAGTACCAGTATTTGGTATACATACCATTAATGGAGTAGTACCTATAGATTCTGAGTGTGTAAGACCTTAATTATTTTATAAAAGATTATGCAACTTCAACCTGTTCTTTCTTTGAGTACTCGCTAATGGGGATCTTCAGGGTCCTTTGAGGAAACATCTGTACAGTAAAGAATTACTATGGAGATGTTAAGTGGGGAGGAACTGAAACCTCCTTCCAACAGCCTGTACCAGTGGGTAATGGTATAGAAGAAATGGGCAAAGGTGCTGTAATTTGTTTGAGTTAAAAAAACAAAACGAAACAAAAGTAAGTGCCAGACCAAGGACTTGAAACTGAGAGCCAGTACATGACAATATCTCTCAACTGACAAGATGCATTGAACATGCATTGAACAGGCAACTTCATGAAGCATAACAGAAAAATGGAATATTACAATTCACAAACTGGGTATGAAAACAGCAATGAGAACAAAGTGGGGACTTTTAAAATACTATAGTTTGGAAAATATGGAAAATAGACAGACATGATGGCAGGGAGATTGGATAAAATGAAGATTAGACCTAATTAATTTGGGATGGCCTATGTTCACATGAATAAAGGCATATCATATATGATCAACCTTATGTCAAGGAGAGTACCAGGAGACAAATGAAAGGTTCTGAGGATTTGGATGGAAAGTTCAGCATCTCTGTGCAGGATCTAAAGTGATTTCTAAAATGGTTTTAATGCACCAGCATATCCTCAAAAATGTTTTCTTTTTAATTTGATAATGTTCATATTACTTTCCTCCTGGAAAAAATGATAACATAATTTTTTATTCCACTTAATTATTTTCATGCCCAGATTATGTTAGATTTGACATATATTTTACAACATAAACCAATTTTTTGAGAGGAAGTGTCAATTAAATACAATTCAGACACCAGTTAATTTAAAATATCAATAAAGTGAAAATTCTATACTTGGGGTAACACTCAAATATAAACTTTATTACTGTGTACTTAACTTTATTTCAGTGTAAAAATTTATTCTAGTCTAAGAATTAGCATTTTGTCCATTTTTCCTCTTATGGATAACAACTATAAAGGGATATGCTGGTTACTTATAGTTTTGGTAAATCTCTAATATAAGTGACTATACTCTCCTTTCTTATAAGATACTGAAACAAATAAGCTAGTTTCTACAGAGAGCTACGCAAACTATGACACTGAAGGCATTGTTTTGGAACAGCTCTGTACATATTCACAGCTGCTTAGCTGTAATGCAGCCCTGCCTCAAATGGCCAAGAAAATTCAGCACACAGACAGAAACAAAAATCCTCAAGAAAGCAACAGAAGGAAAATTGGACAAATCCTAATACATAATGTATGTATCACAGGGTCCTGTTGCATGCCGTTAGACATCTGAATACAGTGCTCAGCTTATCCTTGGATTTCACTGAAATAAAATTAAAAACCCACACACTGTCTGCTGAGACATGAATTTACCATACCCAGAATTGCCCAAGGGGATTTACGACAGAAGGATGATGGTGGCCAGAGACTGATTGTCTAGACTACGAGTCATTAATTGGTACTAGGCTTCCACTGACTCCGTTCGGCCTGCTCATAGTTTAATGATTTGCAGGTCTATCTTTGCTGTACTTCAGCTGCATAGCACAGGGAAAACAAAGGCCATTCTAACTATCAGTATGTTGCTGACGTATAAATATCTTATTTAACTTGTGCCTATTTACATCTTCCATAAGGTGCTATTAGATTTTGCTTTCAAACACACTTTAATTTTTCCAATGCACGTACAGCATTTTTGAATACTACACAGACCTCTGACTTACATTTCCCATGTGACTATGTGTTTTCCTTATGGGTTTTCTCACTTGAGAGGCAACCATGATGCTCATTCTCTAAGTCAGATGCAAAGCATTAAAGCCGAGTTAATTTCAAATTTATTTTAATTTCTGAATGTTGAAGATGAAGTTAGTCATATTTCACATTAGTGAAATAATTAACTATATACATTTGTAAGGATGATTGTCATCCCACTGATATGCTCTTGTGTCATTTAAAATTATTTCCGAGATGAGTTGGCAATGCTGTAACAGTTGTACATTGCCCACAAAGCTTCTGGCACTTTCCACACAACCAAAAGACACCAAATGCTCAGACTTTAAATGAACAAAATCAATTATACCAGCAAAAATATTATGTCTTAAAAATGTATATAGAAAGTTAATATATGATGTCATTCAACCACACTTCTCCAAAATATTTCCTGATAAAATTCAAACACATTCCCATACCAATGTATATACATAACCTTTACAAGTAATTTTATTAATAACTGTCAAAAAATGGAAACTGAACTGACAACACATATAAGCAAACACTTGAATACTAGTCAGCAATAAAAAAGACCAGGCCTATAGACCTGGGAGTCTGACTCCATAGTAGAGTATATTTCTCACAAGCTCAAGACTATATGTTCAGCACTAAGCATCAAGGTACACATGTATACACACACACACACACACACACACACACACACACACAGATTTCTCTTGCAAGATCCAAGTACTTACTCATGTCACAACATGAATGGGTTTCAAAATACTCTTTGACTGGAGCATGAGAATCATATTAGTAGTTACATCCCCCCAAAGAAATTACTATTCTTCGGCCAAGAGCTACTTAATCAAAAAGGTCTAGTGATGATGTACGTTATCTATGCAGGGATTTTAGCTGGCTATATCCTGTATAGATAATAATAGCTCTTGCAAGTTCATAAGTGCAATAGACATGTCCTATTTCAAAGACAGCATTTGATAGCACTCTTCCATCCTTTGGCTCTTAGATTGTTATTTGCTTCCATTCTGAGACATTATCTGAGTATTAACTGAACTTACTAGGTTATCAGAATAAGAAGAAAGAAGAAGAAGAAACAGGGGAGAAGAAAAACAAGAAGGAGGGGGAAGAAAAGGGAAGGAGGAGGGGGATAAAGAAGAGGAGGAGGAGGGGGATAAAGAAGAGGAGGAGGAGGGGGAAGTGGGGGAGGAGGAGGAAGAGAGACTATGACATGATGTTTGGAGTGGACATGTTGGAGTGTATAGAAAGAATTGGAACGACAAATGTGGTGGTGATACGGTCATATTTCATTGCCTACATATATGAAATTCTGAAAAATCCCATCCTCTTCTTAGATGCCCAAAATAAAAGAACGTATCTTGTATGACCCAACTGGTTTCCTCTGACTGGAGAAGGCATGAGGATAAAAATAACAAGTGCACAGGGTACTTCTCTTGGAGGTTATGTAAACGTCCTATAATTAGCATGCGGTGTCATCTGGATAAATTATGCATTTAAAACATGTAAATCTGTGGCTGGCAAGGTGATATTTCAGAAAAGGTGCTTGTGAACAACCTGAGTTTGATTCCTGGAACTCAATAGTAGAAGGAGATCCAACTCTCTGAAATTGTCCTCTGACTTAGACTGGCATCATGGCATGTGGACATGCACATACATTCACAAAGAAGAAGCAAGTGAATAAATAAGTTCATATCTGTATTTTTATGAGATAGTAGTATATTTCAGCGTTGCTGTTAAAAATTACATGAATACTTTGTGAGCAAACACTGCTAACATCCATGAACTTCATATCCTTACACAAGACACATCACAGAACATGGTAGTCTTAAAACTCCTAATTTGAGCCATTCTCTAAGAGATTCTAAGTTTACTTCTCTGCTGAGGAGTTTGCTGAAGGAAAATACATAGATGGAGAAGAAAGGAAGCAAGGGGTTCACCTGATGGGAGAACATGCATCAGTATATCTAGGGCACTCTGACCAAAACATGGACACAGTGACTCACTAAGGACAACTGAGATTTTTCTAATGTCTTGGACAGATATCAGACAAGGTAATCTACCTATCTATCTATCTATCTATCTATCTATCATCTATCTATTTTTCTATCTATCTATCTATCATCTATCTATCATCTATCTATTTATTTTTATTTATTTGCATCTCAAATGCTGCCCTTCACTCCAGGTCCCCCCCTCACAGAGTCCCTCTCCTCCTTCTCCTCCCCTTTGACTCTGAAAGGGTGTTGTTTTCCATAGGTATGCCCCTACTCTAGTACATCAAACTCTACATGATTAGGTGCACTCTCTCCCACTCAGGAAGGACTAGGCACTCCTCTGCTACATATGTACCAGGGCCTTGGTCCATGCTCTTGGTTGCTGGCTCGGTTTCTTAGAGATTCCAGGGGTCCTGGATAGTTGACACTGTTGGTCATCCTATGGAATTCCTATCCCCTGCAGAGCCTTCTATCCACCCCTGACTCTTCCACTGGGTCCACAACCTTGGCCTAAAGCTTGGCTGTGGGTATCTGTATCTGTTTCAGTCAGCTACAGAGTAGAACTTCTCAGAGGAGAGTTATGCTTGGTTTCTGTCTGTAAGCATAACAGAGTATCATTAGTAGTGTGTCAGTGATTGGTGATTGCCCATGGGATAAGTCTCAAATTGGCCAGGTCATTTGTTGTCCATTCCTTTAGTCTCTGCTCTATCTTTGTTTCTGCAATTTTAGACAGGACACATTTTGGGTCAAAAGTTTTGTATGTGGGTTTGAGGTCTTATTACTCCACAGAGGTCCTGCCTGGCTACAGGAGATGGCCTCTTTAGGTTCCATGTCTCCATTGTTATGCATGTTGGCTAAAGTCATCTGCATTGACTCCTGGGAGCCTCCCTCATCCCAGGTCTCTGGGACTTCATAGAAACTTCTAATACCCACTCCCAACCCACATACACATGCTCAGCAGCTGCAATTTCCATTTTGTCTCCCAGCCCTCTGGGCCTTTCTCCTGTCTCTCTTCAGACCTGATTCTGCCTTCCAATTTATCTTCCCCTCCCCTCTTACACTCAGTTCTTTTCCTCCCTCCTCCCCTCCCTCTGTATCCTGTGAATATTTTGTTCCCCCTTCTAAGTGAGATTCAAGCATCCTCACATGGGCCTTCCTTCTTGGTTAACTGCTTTGGGTTTCTGTTCCTAGTTTCATCCATTTATAATTTATAATGTCCTTGTTTTTCAAAGCTGAATAGTATTCCATTGTGAAAAAACAAAAACAAAACCACATTTTCTGTATTCCTTATTAGCAAGAGGGACATCTGGGTTGTTTCCAGTTTCTGGCTATTACAAATAAAGCTGTAATGAACATACTGGAATGCATATTCTTGTAGAAATATGGAGGAGAATCTTTTGGGTATATGCCCAGGAATGGCATAGCTGGGTCTTCAGGTAGATCTATTTCCAATTTTCTGAGAAAATACCAGATTGATTTCTAGAGTGGTTGTATAAATTTGCAGTCCACCAGCAATGGAGGAGTGTTCTTGTTTTTCTGCATCCTCACAAACATGTGCTGTCACCTGAGTTTTTGATCTTAGCCATTCTGAATGGTGTAAAGTGGAATCTGAGGGTCATTTTGATTTGCATTTCCCTGATGACTAAGGACTTTGAACATTTCTTTAAGTGATTCTTAGTTATTCAAGATTTCTCCGTTGAGAATTCTCTGTTTAGCTCTGTATTGCATTTTTTAAAAATTAGGTTATTTGGTTTGTTGGAGTCTAACTTCTTGAGTTCTTATATATTTTATGTATTAGCCCTATGTCTTATGTAGGGTTAGTGAAGATCCTTTCCTAATGTGTGGGCTGCCATTTTGTCCTATTGACAGTGCACTTTGCCTTACCCAAACTTTCAGTTTCATTAAGTCCCATTTATCAATTGTTGAGTCCCATTTATCAATTGTTGATCTTATAGCCTGAACCAATGGTATTGTGTTTAGAAAATTGTCTTTTGTATCAAGGTGTTCAAGACTACTTCCTCCTTTGTCTTCTTTTAGACTCAGTGTATCTGGTTTTATGCACTTGGATTTGGGTTTTGTGAAGGGTGATAAACATGGATCTATTTGCATTTGTTTACATGCAGACATCTGAGTAGACCAGCACCATTTGTTGAAGATGTTTTCATTTTTCCATTGCATGATTTTGACTTCTTGGTCAAAAAGTGTCCATATGTGTGTGTGTTTAATGCTTGGTCTTTGATTCTATTCCATTGATCAAACTGTCTGTTTCTGTATTAGTACTTTGCAGTTTATAATTACTATTTCTCTGTAGTACAGCTTGCTGTCAGGGATGGTGATCCCTCTAGAAGTTCTTTTATTGTTCAGGATTACTTTGGCTATCCTGTTTTTTGTTTGTTTTGTTTTGTTTTGTTTTTGTTTTTGTTTTTTTCTATATGAAGTTGAGATTGCTGTATCAAGGTCTGTAAAAATTGTGTTGGAATTTTAGTGTTAATTGCATTAAATCTGTAGATTGCTTTTGGTACAATGGCCATTTTCACTATGTTAATCCTACTAATTTATGAGCATAGAGATCTTTCCATCTTCTGGGATCTTTTTTCAATTTTTTTTTCAGGGACTTGCCTTAATTAGAGTTATACCAACTTATTTTATATTATTTATGACTATTGTGAAGAAAGTTGTTACCCTAATTTCTGTCTCAGCTAGTTTATCATATGTGAAAAAGGCTACTGAATTCTTTGAGTCATCGCTTATGTATACTATTATATCATCCACAAATAGTGATTGTTTGAATTCTTCTTTTCCAATTTGTATCCCTTGATGCACTTTTTGTTGTCTTATTGCTTCAGCTAGAACTTCAAGTACTATATTGAATAAATACAGAGAGAGTGGGCAGCCTTGTCTTGTCTGTGATTTTAGTGGGATTGCTTCAAGTTTCTTTCCATTTAATTTAATATTGGCTATTGGGTTACTGTACGCTGCTTTTTATTAAGTTTAGGTATGTGCCTTGAATTCCTAATCTCTCTAAGACTTTTAACATGAAGGGGTATTGGATTTTATCAGAAACCTTTTCATCATCTAGTGAGATGATCATGTCATTCTTTTCTTTCAGTTTATTTATATAGTGGATTATGTTGATGGATTTTCATCTACTGAATTATCCATGTGTTCATCCCTGTGATGAACCCTACTTGATCATGGTGAATGTTGTTTTTGATGTGTTCTTTTCTTTTTTTTTAACTTTTATTAGATATTTTCTTCATTTACATTTCAAGTGTTATCCAGAAAGTTCCCTATACCCTCCCCCCTCCTGGCCCTGCTCCCCTACCCACCCGCTCCCACATCTTGGCCCTGGCATTCCCCTGTACTGGGGCATATAAAGTCTACATGACCAAGGGGCCTCTCTTCCCAATGATGGCCAACTAGGCCATCCTCTTCTATATATGTATGCAACTAGAGACATGAGCTCTTGATTCTGGTTTGTAAGGATTTTATTAAGTATTTTGTTCATAAGAGAAATTGGCCTGAAATTCTTTGTTGGGTCTTTGTGTGGTTTATGGGTTAACTATGGCCTCACAGAATGAATTAGGTAGTGTTCCTTCTTTTCTGAAATTGTTTGAGTATTGCTATTAACTTTTCTTTGATGATCTCATAGAATTCTGCACCAAAACCATCTGGTCCTGCATTTTTTTTAATTGGGAGACTTTTAATGATCCTTTCTAGTTCCTTAGAGGTGACGGGACTGTTTCAATCATTTATCTAATTTTGGTAAGTTGTATCTGTTTAGATTTTCTTGTTCTGTGGAGTATAGGCTATTGAAGTAATACCTAATGATTTATTTTAATTTCCTGTTTTTGTTGTTATCTCTCTTTTCAATTTTGATTTTGTTAATTTAGATACTGTCTCTGGTTCTTAATTATAATTTTTAAAAAGGATAATTGTAGTGGTTTGCATATTAATGATCCTCATAAATTCATACATTTATGGTCTTCTTGGAGTAGGCATGGACTTGTTGAGTATAGTGTATCACTGGAGATAGGCTTAGAGGTTTCAAGAGCCCATACCAGGCACAGTCTATTGGTCTCTGTCTCTGTCTCTCTTTCTTTCCCCCTCCTCCCTCCCCAGCCTCTTCTTGTGGATGAAGAAGAAGCTATTCCTCTGGGATCACCCCTGTCTATCACCAGGCTTTCTGCTATGAGGATAAAGGAGTAAGTCTCTGAAACTACCAACAGGCCCACAATGCTTTCCTTTTTAAATGTTGCCTTGGTCATGGTGTCCCTTCACAGAAGAGCAATTAAGACAAAATCAACACCAGGGATATTGGGTGTCCATTGGCTATTATCTCTGATGTTTGAAAAATATCTCAGAGATGTTTTTAGATGTACATCATTACTTTATGTTGCTTGTTGGACTGAGTAAATATTTAATTTAAAAATATTGCTGAGAAGGAAATTAATATAAATCTTATAACAACCAGTCAAAATATTAAATACATATACTATATGTATTTAAGGGTAATAGAACATAGGCTATGAGGGGAAATTGTTGAATAAAAAGCAGTTGGGGGTGTGAAATACCAACATATATAGAAAGACCTTGCGCTGTCAGTGTGGTGCTATCTAGTCTTATCTTGTATATGGTTTTCAGCTAAGAAAATAAATTTTAAGTTAGCAGTATAGTGGTAGTCATTAAAAATAAAGGGTTAAACCAAATATTCATTGATTTCTTTTAAATGATAAATAGAAACTTGCCACGTAACCAATTTTATCTTAGATCTGGTGGTATATTCAAAGAAAGTTCCATTATTATCTTCCCACAGTATTCACTTCCTCTCACAAAAAAGTGCTTGTATATCAAGGTGCCCTTGGTGACTCTTGATGAACACCTGTTATTTTCTAATTACATTCTGATCTAGAGAAGTCACTATGAGACATGGACTCACATGGCAGATACTGTGGTTCCTTTTTAAACTCACTTCATCCTCTTACTACAGCATTATCATTTTTGAAATATTCATAGTCCAAAATTTATTAAGTGACTATATCAGTAGATTAATTTTTTGGATTCCCTTAGTAAGTGGGTGTTTATCTTCTTCAATATTAATTAATACATCCTTGCTACAGGGATTTCAATATGAGTTTTATTGGTAGGTCTATTAAAATACTATCAAACCGAGACTGATGTATTATGTGGGACAAAACCATGATTTGAAGCCAGGGGAGCTTCAATTTAAATAATAGCTTTTCCATTTACTTGCTTTATGGTCTTGGCTGAATTACAAATATTCATGGAGATTCAGTTTCTTCAGGCATAAGATATAAGTATACTTATATTCCCAGTGGTAGCAGAGAATATAATCATGGAAGTTTCTTTTAATTGTTATCACATATATGTTTTCAACATCAAATGAACCCTTAAAGGACATTTTTTTTGGACCCTTACCACAAAAGCTCAACACAGCTAGAGCTGTAGAGCATTTGAAAAAAGCTTGTTCCTTCCATATTTTCTGTATGTTTCTCAGATCTTTTTCTCTTTTGATCTTAGCTTTTCATTTTTTGTTCACACACTTAAAACTACTTTTTTACAGAAAAATCAGACTTTACAGGTTTTTTGAAGTTGTTTGTTTGGTGGCCCTGGGGATCAAATCTGGACTTTTGTTACAGCATATCTCTAAGCAATACCTCAGTCCAACAATTAAGTATTCAAATAAAAGAAAACTAAGGAGCACAGATGGTATTGATCCTCTACATTGTTGCTGAAAATACACAAATGAGTCACTTAGGAGATAATATCAAACATTCTGGAGCCTAATTAGGTTTTGTAGATGTAATTTTTTTTTTATTGTTTTAACTATTTACGCTGTAGTCAATCATTCAACCCTTTGACTTCTTTCATTTTAGCTCAATTTCCAAACTAATTACGTTGAAATTAATGAGTCAAGAATATGGATGCGTTTTCTAGTTTGCTTCTGTTGCTGCTGTGATAACCATCATGAAGAGCAGCAACTTGTGAATTAAGAGCTTACATCATCTTACAGATGAGACTCTCAGCGAGGGAACTCAGGGTTGGAACATGAAGTAGAAACTATGGAGGAACACTCTTTACTGGGTTACTCATTCTGACTTGCTCAAATTGCTTGCACACACACACACACACACACACACACACACACACACACACACCTCCCAGGCCCACTTACACAGGAACGGTACCACCCACAGGGTACTGGGCCCACTCATATCCATCTTCAATCATGTCAGGCTCTCACAGATATGGTTACAGGTCCATCTAATGGAGGCAATTCTTTAACTGAGGTCCTGTCTTTCCATGTGACTGTAGTTTGTGTCAGGTTGACAAACACAAACAAAGAGACGGGTTAATTAACTGGAATATAATTTTTACTATTTTACTGGGAATTTTATTTTGGGGCCTTTCATTTTGATGATATCAAACTAATAAATATAGTTATAATTTAAGTTGTTAGGATATCTACTTCACAAAGCCTCTGATTTCAATTTTAATTATTATCTTGATTAGGTCAGGTGCACTAGGGGCCCATTGAAGAAAGAACTAGACATATGCTATGATACTCCACAAATAGGAAAAAGTGAAAGAGAAAAGCTACTGCACATGAATCCAATGATAGTTTTGCTAGCCTGTGACATAAAATAATGATAAATAATGAATAAGTCTAATAATGCCAGTGAAATCATTTAATGTTTTACTTTTATCGGACTTATACTTAAGAATGTTGTAGTTAATTTTTTGCAATTGTAATTTCATTTATGTTTCAGTTCTCTGGATATGTTTACAATAATTTATATCATAGACTAAATGTGTTTCTGTCTGATTCTGTTTGCTAAATGAAAACCACAGTGGGATGTTATTGTGCCTCCAGAGGTGATTAGGTCACAGGAACAAAGTCTCATGAATAAGGTTAGTGAGAAACTTCAGGGAGCTCACTTAATCTTCTATACTCTGAAGAAAAAAAATGATGGCAACTTATGAATCAGGGAGCAGCCCCACCCCCACACCAGACAATGAATATTGATCTAGACCATTCTGCTTCTACAAATATGAGCATTAAATTTCCATTGTTTATAAACTACTGAATCCTCTGTTATCTATTATGACATTCCTGCTGGAAAAGATATATAAACATGTTTTTTGCTTTTGAGTAATTTAGGATCTGTAACACAAGTAGTTTAGCATTTCTTCTCCTAACATTAAATATCATTTTAATATGATTCATAGTCCAAACTTCAGAAGATATTTTTCTCTCCAAAATAAATCTTTGTTTTACTGAAGTTTGAGGAATGTTGGATTAAAACAAAATTCTCCAAGATCTCCTTTATTGTTTTTATTAGGATAGAACCTAAGGCTTTGTGCATGCTAGGTAAAATAGTACTCTATTACTGAGATATATTCATGCCTTTTTCTAATACTTTAAAAAAATGTAGGCCAGAAGTAATACATCACTATTGGTAGGGTGATATTCTTAAGTTTTCCTATATAATTTCATAATAATCTCCCAGCAATTATATAATATGGTCTTATATATCCCATCTATTGATGGACTATAGTTGCTACAATTTACTTTAGAGTGCAATAGAAATTTGCAACAAGAACAACAACCACACCAAAATATTTCTAAGAGGCACTCTATATAAAGTACCTTTAATCATATAATAAGTTGATGCTATTGAATCCCCTGGATGTACAACGGATCTCAGTATTCAGAAACATTCAACAGTAGGTGCTAATTTAACACTCTTCCTGCTTTCTTTCAATAAAGCTAAGTAAGGGTGAATTTATTTTGCTTTGCAGAGATTGTATCATTGTAATAGGTCCTATAATCTTTTTCAAATAAGTGTCTTTCCCACATCATAACTGTGCCTTGTATCTGTCTTCCTCCCTCTTATTTAACAGATTGTATATAATATGTAATATATTAATATAGTTTGTGGGACTCCTGACTGTGAGAATAAGTGGGTCTCTGACTCTTGTGTCCGCTTGTAGGATTCTTTTCCTCCTGTTGGGTTGCCATGAGTAACTTTGATATGATAGTTTCTGATTCATCTAATTATATTTTATTTTTCATGTTTGGTTATCTGTTAAAATCCTGTTCTTTTCTAATGAGAGACCTAAAGGAAATGAATCAGAGTAGAAGGAAAGTGGAGAAAAATTGGGAGGAGTAGAGGGAGAAAAAACTAAAATCAGGATGTAGTGTATGAAAAAAGAATCTATTTTCAATAAAAGGAAAAAATAAAAAATATTTTCTACTTTTAAGAATAGTTACTTTTTCCAATTAAATTGCATATTAATTGTTCATTCATTCACTGTGGATTAGAAAATGAGGTTAGACTGAGAATGCAGAATGGACCTGTCCCTGGTCACAGTGAATGATTTCTTGTCAGGAACTGACTTTCTTTTGCTTGAAAACTCGTATAAATTATATCCCTTGTGGATTAATTCTAACAGTTAAAACAAAATCATTAGTACTCTTCATTCTTTAAGCATGTGGACAATAAGGCAAGATAAAATTGTTAGTTCTTTTGCCTCTGTGCTTTTTTGGTTTTCAAATGGTTTCAAATCAACAAGACCTCTCTTGCATGTCTCTACTTTATAAGGAACTCTAAAAGAATAATATTTTGAATTATTGATCAACTGTAATTTTCATTCCCAGCTTTCCCAAGTTGTTTCTCTGCTTGTTTGTTTGTTTGTTTGTTTGTTTGTTTGTTTCGAGACAGGGTTTCTTTGTGTAGCCCTGGCTGTCCTGAAACTTACTCTGTAGACCAGGCTGGCCTCAAACTCAGAAATTCGCCTGCCTCTGCCTCCCAAGTGCTGGGATTAAAGGCATGCGCCACCACGCCCAGATCTCTGCTTTAAATCACAACCAGTTAAGAGAGAAATTGTAGAGAGAACAAAGTAATTGATCATGAACTTAATATTCAAAGTATTTTTGCTTTAAAGTGGATGAAAAATATTTACTTGTACTTTACTTCAAGCTCAGACAAGATCAATATTCTACCAGACTAGATTCAGAGGACCTAGGGATCAGTGGCAAGATAGACAATTTAAGTTGGATATAGATTTAGGGAGCCAGCTCAAGGCAAGATTTGCTCTGTCTCTGAACAAATGCCATGTCATAAGGCAATCCCATGAGCTATGCTCTATAAAGCCCCAGAGAAAGCACTTACCTGCCTCAAACTGCAGTTGCCCCGAATCAAAATAATCTCTCATATTCTCAAGCTTAGTGTGGCACCTGGAGGACTATAGCCATCACGTAATATGCTACCTGACTTTAGAGGTGGGCTTATTCCAACCCACCCTGTATTCTGGAGATTTCTGTGTATACTATGTAGTGGTAATTTAGGGTAACATGTGGCTTAGAAAGCTGTATATCTGAGGAGGTATAATGGCTATAAATGAGAAGGAAATGGTAGGAATTGTGCAGATGAGTGACTAAAACTAATCTATCTGCACCAAATATGGCCAATGACATGACAACTCCAAGCCCATAATCCCTCCCAAGGCTTAGACACTAAAATTAAATGTAGAAAGTAGACATTTAAGTCAGTAGTACCAATTACTTAACATTTATTGACATGAGAGATTATAATTGAAATATGACTTAATTATATTATTTTAACAATGAAACATCGATCTAAGGCTTGTCTAATGTATACTTCTCTTCCTATAATCTATCTACATATCCCCATGATATTATATATATACATTATAAGGACTATGAGGGTATTACATACTTTAAGAATACATATATGTTTAAGATTGGTGTTGGAGATGGGAGAATGAGTGAGGTGAAAGGCTGCAGTTAGGACGACCTTAAAGTTCAGCACCCTTCCAAGCTTTCTCCTGTTTGTTCTCATCTCAGTGACAACAACATGCCAGTTTTGTACCCAGCCTCAGATTTGATGGAAGTGCTTTCTAATTTGGTTCCAGAATAGCAAATCCTTAGTGACAATGTTCCCTACACTTGATGCTATTCCACAAACTGTCTCTGTTTCATACATACAGAACAGACTTGTGACACATTTGATGCTTTCTATTTCATTGAGTACAAATTTCAGGAAAATGACTAAAAACATACCAAAGAGCTGCAAATAGAGGGAGGAAAAGAGGCTCCATGCCCATACTAGATTAATAGCTGCACAGAAGGCCAATTCTGCCCAGTCCAATTCTGGGAAGCATTCCCAAGAAATGAGTTCTTTTAGCAATAGTAACAAAGAAACTCTCATCAAATTGGATTTCATACAGGTATAGGGCTGTAATTCAACTGAGGCAAACAGCAGGGAAATTATTTTCTTGTCTTCTTCAGCTAATGGAATGATTTCCCTCTTTTTATGGTCTTGTCTTTTGCTTTCAAAGGCTAAATGAAATATAAAGGAGAACTTGTGTGTCTGTGTGCAAGGAAAGAGAAAGCTGTACTCAGTGGGGGAGAAGGGAAAAACACTTCAGCCAGTATCTCTGAGGCTTAATCTAGGATAAGGAAGGGATTCTGTGATTGCAATGTGCTCAACTGTGGGGTAAGAGTCTGTTCTGCAGACTTCTTGAAACACTGAAAGCCACTACTCAGCGCGGCCCACATGCAGGGACTATTCTGAGAGGGAATTCGAGCATATCTAAATGATGAGGAATCCCCCACCCACACTCCCTGCTCAGTAGTGAAATAAATAATACTAGAATTAAGGGTTAGAATTTTAGGTAAGAAGAAACAAAAACAAACAGAAGGTTCATTCTGTGTCTGCTCCTGAAGAAATAGGGACATCTAATTGAATACCAACATGTCATAATTAGTTTTTTTCCATAAACGTTAGCCCTTTTAAATCTAAGTTAGAAATAAGGTTTTTTTTTTTTTTTTTTTCTACTTGCCTTGGCGAATTTTACTGAGCATGTTGCAGTGAATACCTAATTACTTGATATGGCCCAGACACACCTATAGTGAATTTCCTTCTCCTGATGCCATTTTAATCAGTGTAACTATCCTCACCTCTTAAACACAGCACACATATGGCAAAGAAGAGCTTATGTCCCAAGAGTTCCTCCATCCAACCTAGACTTTCCCAATTGCTGAAAGAATACTATGACCAAAGTTACTCACTTTAAACAAAGTACTCAGCACTGTTTTCTTATTATTATTATTATTATTATTATTATTAGATATTTTCTATATTTCCATTTCAAATGTTATCCCCTTTCCTGATTTCCCCTCAGAAAACCCCCTATCCCCTCCCCCTTTCCCCTGCTCAACAACCCACCCACTCCCACTTCCTGGCCCTGGCATTCCCCTACACTGGGGCATGGAGCCTTCACAGGACCAAGGCTCTCTCCTCCCACTGATGACTGACTAGGACATCCTCTGCTACATATGGTGGTTTAGTACCGGGAGCTCGGGGGGGTGGGGTGTAACTGGTTATTTCTTATTGTTCCTCCAACGGGCTGCAAACCCTTTCAGCTCCTGGGGTCCTTTTTCTAACTCCTTCATTGGGGACCCTGTGCTCTGTCCAATAGATGTCAGCATTGTTTTCTAGTTTGCAAGTCAATATACAGATTAGGACAGATCACTTTTCATGGGACTTACATTATTTTTCTTTCATGTGTACATATTATTAAAGATTTTCAAGGAAGCAAATGAAGTAATATGATATCAGCATGCAAATGCTATATTTATTTATAACATCTAATTAGATGTTTTGCTTTTGATTTCAAATTCAATATAAAAACTGTCTATTCATCAGGATGCTGATCATTGCTGAATGGTCACACCAGTGTCTGCCTTTGAAATCAGGACAGAAGTCTTGATACCTTAAGTGCTTACCCTGTGTCCAGATGCCTACATCAAATATTTAACTATAACACTTAATTAAACCCTCATTACAATCCCATGACACAAAACTATTGGAATTCACCACTTATATATATATGTAGAAATTTAGTATTAGGAAAGTTAAGGAGGTTTTCCAGAGTTACACAGCTTAGAAGTAGCGACATGAATCAGTCAGCATCTTTGATTCTGATTTCAGCACCCAAATATTTGGCATTACAAAGACCTTCTGCTTTAAACATCAAACCAAGACAAATTCTATCACCTTATGAGGTTATACTCTTATACTCTTCTAACCGTATGAAGTTACATTATATATAAAACAGTAGAGAGAAAATAAATGCTTGATGTCCAGTTGCTGTTGTATCTCCTTTGGTATAGTCTAAATTGGCACCAGTTACATCATATCCAATCTAGCTCTTGCAACGTTTCTATATCTTTTTGTCCTGTCCAACATGATGGCTCCACAGAGGACTGTAGGATCCGACTCTGCAGCTTTGTCTTCTCCCTTCATTACTCAGCATATGATCTCCCAGACCATAACTATATTTAATACAGCTCAGTATAAATTTAATGTAGTTGCAATCAGAGTAAATTGCCAATATTTTATGCTTATATATAACAATTAGTTTCTGATAGGTTTCACAGTTTACCTTAAAATAAGGAAAACTTAAAAAATTACCTCCAGATTCAAGTATTTTTGTTCATTAAATAAAATAATCTCATATGTAACACAATATTCCCATAAATTATCAATAAATTTTATATTGGTTTAAGCAACCTCAAAATAATAAAAAAGAGGATCAAATATAAATACATAGCTCAACAATACTTATTAAAATGTTGATCAATTCAGCTTTAGGAGGAATTTAATCATAAAGCTAAACCAAGCAAAGCCTAAACACCTAATCCAAAAGATTTCTGTGCTCCACTGAAAAACAGATCAATAATAATAAATTGTATTTTTAACGTTTGGAAATAAATAGGATACCAGAAAGTAAAGGAACTTGCTGATGCTATTTTTTGAGATGCTGCTAATGAGTGGCAAAAATATTTTACAACCAATTTTATATTCTCTTAGAGTGGAATAAGCTATACTGTAACCTTAGAAAATGAATATAAGTTGTCCAATAATCATACTTAACAAGTAGTAATGCTTTCTTTACTTAAGAACATGTATGTAGATCTTGGGTTCCAGGTCGCTCAGAGACCAGTCTGCCCAGGTGAGAGTGGGGACTACAGAAGCTACACAACTTCTGGGACAGGAAGAAGCAACACAGAACCAGTTTCAGGCTCCAGACATCAGGGCACCTTCCCTGCCTGAGGAGAGGTATCTGCCCAGGAGGGCTTTGCCTGCCAGAGCTCAGGAGGGAGCCAACTTGGGTCCCGGCTCCCTCAGAGACCAGTCTGTGCAGGTGAGTGTGCAGGCAGCAGAGGCAACACAACTTCTGGGACAGAGGCAACACAACTTCTGGGACAGGCCCTGTATTGGGCCTTCATCTTTTAGCCAAGTGTCAGGTATGAACACCAGACCTCTGTGCACATTCCCTGCAAGAGGAGAGCTTGCCTGCAGAGACTACTCTGACAACTGAGACTCAGGAGAGAGCTGCACTCCCAGGACTACTGACAGAGGCTAACAGAATCACAGGAGGAACAAGCTCCAACCAGAGACAACTATAACAACCAACTCCAGAGATTACCAGATGGCGAAAGGAAAACGTAAGAATCATGCTAACAGAAGCCAAGAACACTCACCATCATCAGAACCCAGCACTCCTACCTCAGCCAGTCCAATACACCCAAAAAGCAAGACTCAGATTTAAAATCATATCTCATGGTGCTGGTAGAGGACATTAAGACGGACATTAATAACTCACTTAAAGAAATACAGGAGAACACTGCTAAAGAGTTAAAAAGCCCTTAAAGAGGAAACACAAAAATCCCTTAAATAACTACAGGAAAACACAACCAAACAGGTAATAGAATTGAACAAAACCATCCAGGACCTAAAAAAGGAAGTAGAAACAATAAAGAAAACACAAAGTGAGACAACTTTGGAGATAGAAACACTAGGAAAGAAATCAGGAACCATAGATGTGAGCATCAGCAACAGAATATAAGAGATGGAAGAGAGAATCTCAGGTACAGAAGATTCCATAGAGAACATGGGCACAATAATCAATGAAAATGCAAAATGCAAAAAGATCCTAACTCAAAATATCCAGGAAATCTAGGACACAATGAGAAGACCAAACCTACAGATAATAGGAGTAGACAAGGATGAAGATTTTCAACTTAAAGGGCCAGCAAATATCTTCAACAAAATAATAGAAGAAATCTTCCCAAACCTAAAGAAAGAGATGCCCATGAACATACAAGAAGCCGACAGAACTCCAAATAGAGTGGACTAGAAAAGAAATTCCTCCTGACACATAATAATCAGAACAACAAATGCACTAAATAAAGATAAAATATTAAAAGCAGTAAGGGGAAAAGGTCAAGTAACATATAAAGGCAGGCCTATTAGAATTGCATCAGATTTCTCACCAGAGATTATGAAAGCCAGAAGATCCTGGACAGATGTTATACAGACCCTAAGAGAACACAAATGCCAGCCAAGGCTACTATACCCAGCAAAATCTCAATTACCATGCATGGAGAAACCAAAGTTTTCCATGATAAAACCAAATTCACACAATATTTTTCCATGAATCCAGCCCTTCAAAGGATAATAAAGGGAAACCACCAACACAAGGACAGAAACTACACCCTAGAAAAAACAAAAAAGTAATCCTTCAGCAATCCTAAAAGAAGACAGCCCCCAAAACAGCATCCCAACTTTAACAGCAAAAATAACAGGAAGCAACGATTATTTTTCTTTAATTTCTCTTAACATCAATGGACTCAATTTCCTAACAAAAAGGCATAGACTAATAGACTGGCTACACAAACAGGACCCAATGTTTTGCTGTTTACAGGAAACCCACCTCAGGGAAAAAGGCAGACACTACCTTAGGGTGAAAGGCTGGAAAACAATTTTCCAAGCAAATGGTCCGAAGAAACAAGCTGGAGTAGCCATTCTAATATCTGATAAAATTGACTTTCAACCCAAAGTTATAAAAAAGACAAGGAGGGGCAATTCATACTCATCAAAGGTAAAATCAACCAAGATGAACTCTCAATTCCGAATATCTATGCTCCACATACAAGGGCAGCCACATTTATTAAAGAAACTGTAGTAAAGATCAAAGCACACGTCGCATCTCACACAATAATAGTGGAAGACTTCAACACACCACTCTCACCAATGGACAGATCATGGAAACAGAAACTAAACAGAGACACATGGACACTAACAGAATTCATGAAACAAATGGATATAATAGATATCTACAGAACATTTTATCCTAAAACAAAAGGATATACCTGCTTCTCAGCACCTCATGGTACCTCTTCCAAAATTGACCATATAATTGGTCACAAAACAGGCCTACACAGATACAAAAATATTGAAATTATCCCATGCATCCTATCTGACCACCATGGACTAAGGCTAATCTTTAACAACAACATAAATAATAGAAACCCAACATTCACATGGAAACTGAACAATACTCTACTCAATGATTTCTTGGTCAAGGATGAAGTAAAGAAAGAAATTAAAGACTTTCTAGAGTTTAATGAAAATGAAGCCACAACATACCCAAACTTATGCGACACAATGAAGGCATTCCAATAGGAAAACTCATATCCCCAAGTGCCTCCAAAAAGAAACTAGAGAGAGCATCATACACTAGCAGCCTGACAGCACACCTAGAAGCTCTAGAACTAAAGGAAGCAAATTCACCCAAGAGGAGTAGAAGGCAGGAAATAATCAAACTCAGGGCCGAAATCAACCAAGTAGAAACAAAAAGAACTATTCAAAGAATCAATCAAACCAGGAGCTGGTTCTTTGAGAAAATCAACAAGATAGACAAACCCTTATCCAGACTCACTAGAGGGCACAGGGACAGTCTCTTAATTAACAAAATCAGAAATGAAAAAGGAGACATAACAACAGAACCTGAGGAAATCCAAAACATCATCGGATCCTACTACAGAAGGCTATACTTAACAAAACTAGAAAACCTGGATGAAATGGACAACTTCCTAGACAGATACCAGGGAACAAAGTTAAACCAGGATCAGATTAACGATCTAAAAAGCCCATTTCCCCTAAAGAAATAGAAGCAGTCATCAATAGTCTCCCAACCAAAAAAAAGCACAGGACCAGATGGGTTTAGTGCAGAGTTCTACCAGACATTCAAAGAAGACCTAATTCCAACTCTCCTCAAACTATTCCACAAAATAGAAACAGAAGATACTCTACCTAATTCATTCTATGAAGCCACAGTTGCTCTGATACCTAAAACACACAAAGATCCATCAAAGAAAGAGAACTACAGACCAATTTTCCTTATGAATATCAATGCAAAGATAATAAAATACTTGCGCCAGAATCCAAGAACACATCAAAAGGATCATCATGACCAAGTAGGCTTCATCCCAGGAATGCAGGGATGGTTTAATATAAGGAAATCCAACAACGTAATCCACTATATAAACAAACTCAAATACAAAAACCACATAACCATCTTGTTAGATGCTGAGAAAGTATTTGACAAAATCCAACACCCTTTCATGATAAGAGTCTTGGAAAGATCAGGAATTCAAGGCCCATACCTAAACATAATAAAAGCAATATACAGCAAACCAGTAGCCAACATCAAACTAAATGGAGAGAAGCTGAATGCAATCTCATTAAAATCCAGGGAATAGACAAGGCTGCCCACTTTCTCCCTACCTATTATTCAATATAGTACTTGAAGACCTAGCCAGAGCAATTCAGCAACAAAACAAGATCAAGGGGATACAAATTGGAAAGGAAGAAGTCAAAATATCACTGTTTGCAGATGACATAGTATATTTAAGTGACCCAAAAAATTCCACCAGAGAACTCCTAAACCTGATAAACAGCTTCAGTGCAGTAGCCAGATATAAAATTAATTCAAATAAATCAATGGCCTTTCTCTACACGAAGGATAAACCGGCTCAGAAAGAAATTAGGGAAACAAGACCATTCACAATAGTCACAAATAATATAAAATACCTTGGTGTGACTCTAAGGCAGTGAAAGAACTATATGACAAGAATTTCAAGTCCCTGAAGAAAGAAATAGAAGAAGATCTCAGAAGATGGAAAGATCTCCCATGCTCATGGATTGGCAGAATCAATATAGTAAAAATGGCTATCCTGCTAAAAGCAATCTACAGATTCAATGCAATCCCCATCAAAATTCCAACTTAATTCTTCACTGAGTTAGAAAGGGTAATTTGCAAATTCATCTCGAATAATAAAAAACGCAGGATAGCAAAAACTATTCTCAACAATAAAAGAACCTCTGGGGGAATCCCCATGCTGACATTAAGCTGTACTTCAGAGCAATTTTGATAAAAACTGCATGGTACTTCTACAGAGACAGACAGGTAGATCAATGGAATAGAATTAAAGACCCAGAAATGAATCCACACTCCTATGGTCACTTGATCTTTGGCAAGGGAGCTAAATCATCCAGTGGAAAAAAAGTTAGCATTTTCAACAAATAGTACTGGCACAAGTGGTGGTTATCATGTAGAAGAATAAAAATTGATCCATTCTTCTCTCCTTGTACAAAGCTCAAGTCTAAGTGGATCAAAAACCTCCACATAAAACCAAACACTGAAATTTATAGAGGAAAAAGTGGGGAAAAACCTCGAAGATATGGGCACAGGGGAAAAATTCCTAAACAGAACAGCAATGGCTTGTGTTGTAAGATCAAAGATTGACAAATAGGACCTTATAAAATTGCAAAGCTTCTGTAAGTCAAAAGACAGTGTCAAGAAGACAAAAAGGCCACCAACAGATTGGGAAAGGATTTTTACCAATCCTAAATCTGATAGGGGACTAATATCCAACATCTACAAAGAGCTCAAGAAGCTGGACTCCAGAAAAACGAATAACCCCATTAAAATGGGGTACAGCGCTAAACAAACAATTCTCAACTGAGGAATACCAAATGGCTGAGAAACACCTGAAAAATTGTTCAACATCCTTAATCATCAGAGAAATGCATATCAAAACAACATTGAGATTCTACCTCACACCAGTCAGAATGGCTAAAATTAAAAATTCAGGTGATAGCAGATGCTCCTGAGGATGTGGATAAAGAGGAACACTCCTCCATTGCTGGTGGGATTGCAAGCTTGTACAACCATTCTGAAAGTCAGTCTGGCAGTTCCTCAGAAAATTGGACATAGAGCTACCAGAGGATCCAGTAATACCTCTCCTGGGCATATACCCAGAAGATGTTCCAACTGGTAAAAAGGACATATGATCCACTATGCTTATAGTAGCCTTATTTATAATAGCCAGAAGCTGGAAAGAACCCAGATGTCCCTCAACAGAGGAATGGACACAGAAAATGTGGTACATTTACACAATGGATTACTACTACTCTGTTATTAAAAACAATGAATTTATGAAATTCTTAGGCAAATGGATGTGTCTGGAGGATATCATCCTTAGAGAGGTAACCCAATCACAAAAGAAATCATTAGATCTGCACTCACTGATAAGTAGATATTAGCCCAGAAACTTAGAATACCCAAGATACAATTTTCAAAACACAAGAAAATCAAGAATATATAAGACTAGCATGTGGATACTTCATTCGTCCTTAGAATAGGCAACAAAATACCCATGAAAGGAGTTACAGAGACAAAGTTTGGAGGTAAGATGAAAGGATGGACTATTCAGAGACTACCCCACCCAGGGATCCATCCCATAATCAGTCACCAAATTCAGACACTATTGCATAGGACTGCAAGAGTTTGCTGAAGGGACCCTGATATAGCTGTCTCATATGAGGCTATGCCAGTGCCTGGCAAATACAGAAGTGGATGCTCACAGTCATCTATAGGAGGGAACACAGGGCTCCCAATGGAGAAGCTAGAGAAAGTACTACAGAAACAGGAACTGAAGGGGTCTGCAACCCCATAAGAGGAACAACAATATGAGCTAACCAGAACCCCCAGAGCTCGTGTTTCTAGCTGCATATGTAGCAGAAAATGGCCTAGTCGGCCATCATTGGGAAGAGAGGCCTCTTGGTCTTGCAAACTTTATATGCCCCAATACAGGGGAACACCAGGGTCAAGATATGGGAGTGGGTGGGTAGGGGAGCAGGGCAGGGGGAGGGTAGAGGAAACTTTCAGAATAGCATTTAAAATGTAAATTAAGAAAACATCTAATAAAAAAATTGGAAAAAAAAGAACATGTATGTAACCAACTGTGTTCAAAATATATCCCATCCAATTATTAAATTTCTAGCTGGAATTGTTCAGAAATAAGGTAACAGCAAGAAAGATGAGTTGGAGGAAGCTTCACTTTTGTCTCTTCCTTTTCCTTTACAACATCAGCTGCAGACTCCTCAGGAACTCAGTGTGCCATAAAGAAGCGTCTCCCCCACCCTTAATGGGGACTAAAAATCTACCTATATAAAATAAGTAAGATTTTAAGGATTTTCTGAAGGAGAGCTTTATATACCACTTAAATTTCTTTTGCCATGATCCCTGACTTGTCCCTGAACTGGGAGCATATATGCCTGAGAATTCAAAACTGATTTAGATTTTACTTCACAAGCATTTGCTCTGTTCTGGTTTTCTTTGGTTTGCTTACATGTTCATTTGTACATCCATATATTTAAGGAATGCACTGCAATAGATTTTGCAGGGCGGGGGCAGTGGTTTAATTTTATAATAATGATGCGATCCTATCTTATGGTTTCTGCTAGAGGCAGTAAAGAATATGACTCTGTAGGATATCTTTTCTCTGATTAGTATCTTCTGTTATAAATCATCTTTTGCAAATTTATTTCTATTCTATTAGCTTTTCTATTTCTATCCCATATTTAGATTATCATTCCCAAGACTTTTTCTACTATAACTTATAATTCATTGTTGGATACTACTTTCAATAAATACTGCCAGGAAACTATTTTGGGACCACAAGGAGCTTTTCCATAAACAATATGTCCATTCAAACAAAAACAAAAACAAAAATCCTCAACATCTGATACTATTTTATTTTCTTCTCTTTCTTAGAATATTTATTTCATTTGAATGGATGTATAAACCACAATTAATTTTCTTATATTTTATTACTTGTGCTGTAACGTGTGTTTCAATGATAATAGAAATAATACTACTATAAGCTAAAATAATAATAAAACTAACAAATATCTTCCTATACTTTAGAAACAATATTATGATTTTCATGGTTTACCTACATTTACTTTATTCAAGGTTTTTGAAGTAGATGGTACTGTAATGAACATTATAGAGGGATGGAATCTGAAGGTCAGAGATGTAAGAAGATGTGGGTATGATTGAAAACTAGGCAGCTTGTTGTAAAGAATTGTTAAATTTGTATAGAGATTGGTTTCTTATACCAAAGTTTCTGATGTGTGGAAGTAAGATATGGTATACACAGTGGTATTTTAGAAAACGATCTCCCTAAATGATTCTACTAAACTAACTTGATAACATCGCTCTACAGATTAACCTACTAAACATTATGTCATATGTGAGTAAATGGAAAAGTTAATACATTAAGCACATCATATTTTCTTTTGCATTATTAAGATTAATGCAGAAGAAATTTATATGAAATTCTATTGCAATATTTAATTGGTTATTCCGAAGATTATAATATTGATTCTATCAAAACTGATATATCTTGACTAGACCACATGCCAATGAGAAAATACTATTCCCTGGGGGGGGGGGGCAGAGAAACAGCAAATGGATTCTCTAAATGACCAGCTCAGTCTACTTCACCCAGTTATGTGGACAGAGCCCATGACGTGGAAAGTACAGAGTAATTTACACTGAAAAAAGTTGACCAAATGGGCCTTTTGGTCTATTTCTTTGTTTTATGTGATACAGATCCTCAGCCTGTTAACCTAAACTATTTCCCCTACTTGGTTCCTCTGTGCTGTGAGTGGGAGCCATGTTGCTCTACTCTGAGGTCATTTTTTTCTTATTCAAATAAATATAAAAATAAAAATATAAAAATTTAAAAATTATATAGACAGGGCTGGAAATATATATAGCTTAGTACCTACTCTGATTATCACACTCATTTTTTTTAACCTGCTAACTAACTTTTATTACTTTTTCATGAAAACTGGCTTCTTTATTGAATTGTATCTCTCCTTATTCCAACCTGCTATTTGCAACATTTGTTTCTTCCTTTGTAGAAGAATGCGACAGAATTAGCAGCAAGTAATTAGCAGGTTTAGTTAGAAGTTAGAAAGTGAAAAGCAAATGAAATTAAAGTCAGGGTAAATTAATTACTAAAAGGTGTTAGAGTTGTGTGCTTTTTAATTAAGTGTTGTGAGTCCATGTGCCAACAATGCTTCGCAGTACAGAAGCACAGGGAAGAAACAGTGTGAACTCAAGGAAGAACATGATGGGGTTGGAGTCCTGGGAAAGCAAGATCAAAAACTATCCCAGGCTCTTCAATATTCCCATCCCAATTCTAGGGATTCCTTAAGAATCTCAATGGTTCTTAGAAAAAATGTTATGGATATTTGTCTGCTGATTCTAGACTTTGGTAACCTGGTCAGCAGCCTTAGATGTTAACATCCGCTCATTAGATCCTTTCATTCAAACAAAAATAATAAGACATGCCTGGGTTAAATTTTACTTGGACCACGAACAAGGTTCCTGATATCTGACTTTTATTTGATAACTTATTGTATCTGAGAAAGCATTATAAACTATGGCTTAGAGGTGACAAAAGGGGAACACTTACTATTGTTTTGAGGGAAAAATACTACAGCCACTATGACAATTAGAATCAAAGTTCTTCCAAAAGTCAAAAATAGAACTAGTATATGCTCTAGTGAGATCATTCCTGGGCATATTCCTTACATGTCCAGTGTCTGATGAATGGATAATAAAACTGTAGGATAGTATTTAGATGCAATGATCATGCAGGTATGGAAGTAGTAAGTGCAGAAGGAGCTGTAGATAATCTTGATCCTAAAATGCTCATGTGGATGCTAGGTTTTCATTTTTCAATCTTTCTTTGTATTCCTTTGTAAGAACAGTCTATTTCAGCTAACAGAAAGGAAGTCCTTCAAGAAGGTCGGCCTCACAGAACTAAATAACTCCAGACCACTGATCCCAGGCTTCTCATTTCTAAAGCTAAGATATACAAATTTGGTTTTTGGTACTCTTAACATCTTCGGTTTGTTTTATAACACACAAGGTTAACAATACAAGAACATTTTATATAATTATAAAAAATAACTATATTTCCTTAAAAAACCAGTGAGAACATCACTGTTTGGGCATTGTGAATATACCTTTTCTTCCTGGCTTAATGAAATGGCTATATTTTCATATTTGCTTGCTTTATTTAATTTTCATATCATGTAAAATCTCTGTAAACTTCATTATGTACCTGTTAAGCAAAAAAGAAAATAGAAAGCAAATAAGGACTTGGACTTACTATGAAAATAACTTTTAACCCTTGGTACCACAGAAAGGATGGCAGGATAGTGATGATGTGTTTGTAAAATCAGTACTATAGTAGAAAATGCACAGATCTGGGAGTACTAATATAGTGGTTTGAATGACAAGATGTCAGAATCTTGTTGCTGTCTACTCCTTACCATCTTGTATTTTAATGGAGTGGGCTTGATCTTTCCCCTTCTCTCTCCCTACTTCTCTTCCTCCTCCTTTATTGCTCTTTCCACCTCATTCCCAGTGTTCTGAGTTTATTATTGATCTAGGCAAGGATCAATGAAGGGACTGTGGTGGTCTGTGTGAGAATATCCCCCATATTCTTAGTATTTTCATACTTGGCCCCCCCAACTGTTAGCACTGTTTGTGGGGTTATGGAACTTTAAAAGTGCAGTCTTGCTGGACACAGTATGTCACTGGGACAAAACTGAGTGTTCCCAGCTTTGCTCCACTCTCATTGATCTCTGCTTTTCTGTTTGGTTGAAATATGATCTGAGAGCTTCCTGCTCTGGTTTTCTGCTGCCATGTTTCCCCCACCATTATAGACTTTGCCTATGGAAATGTAAGCCTAAATAAAGCTTTTATTTCATCATTGTTGTCTGGTCATGGTATTTCATCACAGCAACAAGATGGGGCACTTTGTGATACTACATGTTTAGAAAACTACAGGCTTTTAACATAATGATTTTCAAGACTACTCTTTAAGGAGTCACTTTGACATTGAGCTGATTTAGTACTGACAGCAAAGCTTGCCCCCAGATGGTCTGTGAACAGGAGCTTTTATTTACTTTCATTTGATCTCTCATGAGCATGAGCTCATCCACATGATCTCAACCTTATTCCACTACATCCTGAAAACTCCAGATTACTGAGAAAATGGACAAAGGCATAGAAGAAGTGCTTAGATTTGGGCACAGGAAAACCAACAGGCTGCTTAGAAACCATCATAAGCTCCACTAGGAGTGGTGGAATTAGAAGGTCTGACTCCCATCATTTGCTCCAGTGGAGCCGTGAGCTGCATTTCATGGTGCTGTTAGAAACTACAGAGAATGGAAGTAAAAGAATAAACAGTGATTCTTAAAGTTCACAGGACTATTAAAGTTACTAGACACATTAAAGCATATTTCTTTTTGTTTGTTTGTTTGTTTGGATTTTTTTTTTTTTTAAGACAGGGTTTATTTGTATCACCCTGGCTGTCCTGGAACTCACTCTGTAGACCAGGCTGGCCTCAAACTCAGAAATCCGCCTACCTCTGCCTCCCAAGTGCTGGGATTAAAGGCGTGTGCCACCACGCCTGGCTAAAGCATATTTCTAAGCCTCTTCTTAGATACTGTGATTCAAAAGGTCTGAGGTATGGAAGAACTTTAGGATTGTTAGGTAACTCTGTCCTCCAAAGTGTCTGTCATGCTTCAGGTACTGGAATATAGCTAGGTTATGTTAGACTCTGGATTGCTGGATTTTTCTGTGACCAACTTAGAAAACTCCCACATCCCAACATATTAGTTGGCTCCATTATCATCTTTTAAGAGTCAAGAGGGGTATGCCACTCATTATATTTTCCTCTCCTCTCCTCTCCTCTC
>LR755328.1:8501-44792 GCA_902729485.2 Mus minutoides
CAATCCTAAATCAGATAGGGGACTGATATCCAATATATATAAAGAACTCAAGAAGGTGGACACCAGAAAATCAAATATCCCCATTAAAAAGTGGGGCACAGAGTTAAACAAAGAATTCTCAACTGAGGAATACCGAATGGCTGAGAAGCACTTGAAAAAATGTTCAACATCCTTAATCATCAGGGAAATGCAAATCAAACAACCCTGAGATTCCACCTCACACCAGTAAGAATGGCTAAGATCAAAAATTCAGGTGACAACAGATGCTGGCGTGGATGTGGAGAAAGGGGAACACTCCTCCATTATTGGTGGGAATGCAAGCTGGTTCAACCACTCTGGAAATCAGTCTGGCAGTTCCTCAGAAAATTGGACATAGTACTACCGGAAGGTCCTGCAATACCCCTACTGGGCATATATCCAGAAGATATTCCATCTGTTAATAAGGACACATGTTCCACTATGTTCATTGCAGCCTTATTCATAATAGCCAGAAACTGGAAAGAACCCAGATGTCTCTCAACAGAAGAATGGATACAAAATTTTGGTATATTTACACAATGGAGTACTACTCAGCTATTAAAAACAATGAATATATGAAATTCCTAGGCAAATGGATGGATCTGGATGTCATCTTCCTTAGTGAAGTAACCCAATCACAAAAGAACTAACATAACATGTACTCACTGATATGTGCATATTAACCCAGAAACCTAGACTACCCAAGATACAATTTACTAAACACATGAAACTCAAGAAGAAGGAAGATCAAAATGTGGACACGTCACCCCTTCCTAGAATTAAACACAAAGCACACATTGAAGGAGTTACAGAGATCATGTGTGAAGCTGAATCCAAAGGATGGACCCAATGTCTGTGGCTGCCAGGGATCCATCCCACAATCAGCCACCAATCAAGACACTATAGCATACGCCAGCAAGATAGTGCTGAAAGGGCCCGGATATAGCTGTCTCGTGGGAGACTATACCAATGCCTGGCAAACATGGAGATGGAAGCTCACAGTCAGCTATTAGTTGGAACACAGGGTTCCCAAAGAAGGAGCTAGAGAAAGTACCCAAGGAGCTGAAGGGGTCTTCAACCCTATAGGTGGAAGAATAACATGAACTAACTAGTACCCCCTGAGCTATGTCTCTAGCTGCATATATAGAAGAGGATGCCTGGCAAACATGGAGATGGAAGCTCACAGCCAGCTATTAGTTGGAACACAGGGTTCCCAAAGAAGGAGCTAGAGAAAGTACCCAAGGAGCTGAAGGGGTCTTCAACCCTATAGGTGGAAGAATAACATGAACTAACTAGTACCCCCTGAGCTATGTCTCTAGCTGCATATATAGAAGAGGATGGCCTAGTTGGCCATCATTGGGAAGAGAGGCCCCTTGGTCATGCAGACTTTATATGCCCCAGTACAGGGGAACGCCAGGGCCAAGATGTGGGAGCGGGTGGGTAGAGGAGCGGGGCTGGGAGGGGGGAGGGTATAGGGAACATTTCTGGATAACACTTGAAATGTAAATGAAGAAATTATCTAATAAATGTTGGAAAAAAATATCTCTTAACATTAATGGTCTCAATTCCCTAATAAAAAGACATAGACTAGTAGGCTGGATATGTAAACAGGACCCAGCATTTTGCTGCATACAGGAATCACACCTCAGTGTCCAAGATAGACACTACCTCAGAGTAAAGGGCCGGAAAAATATTTTCCAAGCAAATACTCCTAAGAAGCATGCTTTAGTAGCCATTCTAATATCAAATAAAATGGACTTTCAACCAAAACGTATCATAAAAGACATTTTATACTCATCAAAGGAAAAATCTACCAAGAAAAACTCTAAATTCTGAACATCTATGCTCCAAATGCAAGGGCAGCTACATTCATAAAAGAAACTTTACTAAAGCTCAAAGCACACATTGCACATCACACAATAACAGTGGAAGACTTCAACACCCCATTCTCAGCAATGCACAGATCATGGAAACAGAAACTAAACAAAGACACAGTGAAACTAAAAGAAGTTATGGACCAAATGGATTTAGCAGATATCTATAGAACATTTTATTCTAAATCAAAAGAATGTACCTTCTTCTCAGCACCTTCTCCAAAATTGACCATAGAATCGGTCACAAAACAGGCCTCAACAGATACAAGAAGATTGAAATAATCTCAAGCATCCTATCAGATCACCACAGACTAAGGCTGATCTTCATGAAAAACATTAATAATAGAAAGCCCACATACACATGGAAGTTGAACAACAATCTACTCAATGATACATTAGTCAAGGAGGAAATAAAGAAAGAAATTAAAGCCTTTTAAAAATTAATGAAAATGAAGGCACCACATACCCAAACTTATGGGACACAATGAAAGCAGTGGTAGGAGGAAAACTCATAGCTCTGGGTGCCTCCAAAAAGAAACTGGAGAGAGCATACCCTAGCAGTTTCACAGCACACCTGAAAGTTCTAGAATAAAGAGAAGCAAATACACTCAAGAGGAGTAGAAGGCAGGAAATAATCAAACTCAGGTCTGAAATAAACCAAGTAGAATGAAGAAGAACTATACAAAGAATCAACAAAACCAGGAACTGGTTCTTTGAGAAAATCAACAAGATAGATAAACCCTTAGCCAGACTAACAAGAAGGCACAGGGACAATATACAAATTAACAAAATCAGAAATGAAAGGGAGATATAACAACAAAAACTGAGGATATTGAAAAAAATCATCAGATCCTACTACAAAACCCTATACTCAGACACTGTTTTTTTAAGATCGGTTTATTTTTATTTTTATTTATGTGTATATGTGTGTGTGTCCTGGAGCTGTAGTTCAGAGTCATGAGCTGCTAGACATGGCTACTAGGAAACAACCTCTGGGGAAATAGCAGGCACTCTTCACCACACACCTATGTCTTTAGTCCCAAGACAGACATTTACCTGAGGGATTTTGCTCTCAATAAGAAGACAGCCTTCACTCACCATAGTGCATTTCCTACATTTCCCTTCACTTCCACCATCTCTGAATACCCAATCCTGAAATAAAAGTAGTTGTCAAAGCCTTTATCTAAAAAGAAAAAAAATTTAATCTAAAAAGTTAAAAAAGTAAAGCAACATGGATAGAATTAGAAGCCCATATACTAAATAAAATAAAGCAGGCATAGAAAGACAATCACTGCATTTTATTCCTCATACAGAGAAGCTAAAATTGCTGATAAGAGGGACTGGTAGTGATAATTTCAGTCTACAAAGAATGGAAGGATATAATAGTTCTTTTGCTATTGCTGTGATAAAGCACCATTTTCATAAGAAACTGATGGAAGAAAGTTTATCTTGACTTTTGGCTCCAGGGGGATAATGTGCATTGTGTCTGAGAAGCACAGCAACAAGTGGCAGGCTGGCGGCAGAAACAGGAAGCTGAGAGCTTACATTTCTAACACAAGCACAAAACAGAGAGCAGAGAGAGCAAACTAGAAGTAGTTGGAGAATTTTAGTATCAAGTCCTGCCCCTAGTGAGATACTTCTTCCAACAAGGCTGCAGTGCTTAAACCTCCCTAAACACTGCCACCAAAAAGAACCCAGTGTTCAAATACCAAAGATTGTAGGGGACAGTTCTTATTCAACGCACCACAGAGAGAATATAAGATTGTATAGAGTACTAAAATACACCTTTAAGCAAGGAAAAAGTTATAGAATTCTGTACAAAGATGGGATGACATTAATTTGCAACAACATATACAATGTATAAAGAGCCACAGTACAGGAGTTTATCGGCTTCCTGTAAAGTGACATGACAAATATTTAAAGAGATGGGAGACAGGCATACTAATTATCTGATTTGATCATATTCATTTTACACTAGTCAAATTATGATATTGTGCCAGTAAATACATATAATTACTATGTATTAATTCAAAGCAATTACTTTTAAATTACATCAGGAGTGGTTGTGATTTAGTTGATCTACAGAAGCTTGTAATCTGAATAGTAACTCTCTCCAAATTGTTTGTTTTTCTCCTCTTATCCAGATCAAACCATTTGTCCTCAACCTTACCAGGTTTAAATTAGGCCAGGTATGTTCCCTGGGATTTTATATATATAATAAGGATGAGCTGGAGAGATGGCTCAGCAATTGAGAGCACTGACTGCTCTTCCAGAGGCTGAGAGTTCAATTCCCAGAAACTACATAGTGGCTCACAGCCATCTGTAATGGAATCCAATGCCCTCTTCTGTCATGTCTGAAAACAACTATAGTGTACTCATATAAAATGAATGAATTAATTAATGAGTGAATGAATGAATGAATGAACGAATATCAGAAAAAGGCCCTTTAAAAAAGTAGAAAAGAAGGGAGGCTATAAGGAAATGATAGTTCTAGCAAAAATAAACATATATGTGTATGCCTTTATGGGAGCCTAGTGTTTATTCAAATGAAAATTTGAATGGAACAATAATAAATGAGATAATGAAAAAGCAGAACATCTCAGAGAACATGAAGGAGGTAGGAGTCAACAGACTATCCTTCTTCCTGTTTTTTATTGGCTTTCACATGTTTCCCCAACTCTACGGCTTGAAATTCATTGGTCTAGGTGTCAGTGGTTCTCAATCTTCCTAATGCTAAGACCCTTTTGGACAGCTCCTCATATTGTAGTGATCCCCAACCATAAAATTATTTTTGTTGGTACTTCATAACTGTAATTTTATACTGTTATAAATGATAATATAATTTTTTGAGATATTGGATTGCCCAAAGGGTTACAACTTATAGGTTGAGAACCAATGATCTAGGTAGTCATATTTTTAAGCTCTTTGCAACAGGATTTATTTCCAGTTATGATGCCAGGAACATGGCATTTCTGATTCAATAGATCCCAAAAACTTGGAAGGAGCTCCACACTTCATGTTTTATTTTACTGTCATGATAGAAATAGGAAGCCAATTATAAACAAATATCTTCCTTCCCTATACGAGAAGTCAAGACGTGTGGTTTTCAACAGAAGGAATCCTAAGGAAGTATTTCCCCTGATGACAGTGAATTACTCACAACAAAAACCTTGAGGTTTGTGAACTGATTCCAGGATGTGAGCTTGGAAGAGCTCTGTGGGCTGGTAGGGAATGTTTGACTATACTACGTCCTCACTGACTGCAACAAATTTGGTCCCAGAAGTAGCTGTAGTACAAACAGGAATTACTTATATGTTCTTGGGCAAAAAGAGAAGCCATTGAGTTGGTAGTGTGTTATATGGAATAAATACTTGGACTCAGAAGTGCTGGGTTCCAGCTGTTGCTCTATAATTATGTGATAAAATCTGTCATCTCCTCCAAGAGGTTTTCTCCTTATCTGGGAAAAATACAGAATAGAATAACTATATATTTTACTGGATCTCAATAACTCTGAACAATTATCACTTATCAGGGTTCTCTAGAGTCATAGAACTTATGGAATGTCTCTCTATATTAAGGGAATTTATTGTAATGACTGTAGTCTGTAGTCCAACTAACCCAATAATAGGCAGCTCTGAATGGGAAGTCCAAGAATCTAGTATTTGCTAGATTAGTTGTTTAGTTAGTTGTTTAAGCTGATCTTCTGTAGAAGTAGGCTCTAGCAGAACTTGTGCAAGTAAGGGCAAGCAATCAAAGAAGAGTGAATATTCCTTTTTCCAATGTCCTTATGTACACCTCCGCAGAAGGTGTGGCCCAGTTCAAAAGTGTGAACCACCACACGTGGATCTGGAACTTGCTTTGTCCCAGGCTGACCTTGAAGTCAAAGATCTGCTTGCTTTAGTATCTGGGGATTAAAGGTGTGTGCTAGCTTGCTGGGGGCTAACCTTCAAGGTCTATATGTCAAGATCCAAGTCAGAAACCTGTGTCTTCCAGCCTCAAGATCTGAAGCACAGGTGTGCCCTCCATTTCTGGACTGTAGTTCATTCCAGATGTAGTCAAGTTAACAACCAGGAATATCCATCACAATATCCAAAGTCAATACCTACAGAATAATAGGTTCTTTCTAGGGTTTGTGTGGAAGGTGGAAACAGGAAGAATTACTGAGCTCTTCATCTTCTAGACCCTATTTGTGTCTTAGTTTCTTTTCTACTCCTGCAAAAAGAAAAAAAATAACATAACCAAGGCAACGTATGAAAGAAAGTGTTTCATTTGGAGACTTAGTGGTTTCAGGGTGTTAGAGTTAATGAAAAGCATGACAGGAAGAATGGCAGCAATCAGGCAGGCATGGTGCTGGAGCATTAGCTGAGGTTTATACTTAATCTGTGAGTATAAGACAGAGAGAGCTAACAGGGAATGCTGTGGGACCTCAAAGCCCATCCCTAGTGACACACTGCCTTCAACAAGTTTATATCTCCTAATCCTTCCTAAACTGTTCCACCAACTGGGGAGCCAAGCATTCAAATATATGAACCTATAGGGCCATTCTCATTCAAACTGTCATAACTTGTGAGCCAGCCTATATGCTGCATATGACTTCATTCAGACAGGTGAAGGGTAAATATAGTGTTTCTTTCTTCACAAAGAAGAAATACTAAGATTCATGAATTTGGTAACTTATCCAAGGCCACGGTGTTAAAGGGGGGAGGGTAGTAAAGCTTGAATTTAAAACTTGCCCAGGAGGCAGAAAATTACTTCTATCTATCACTCCATTCCTCCAAATACACTACTGACAATTTGTTATAGTTGAGCAACCTGCAGATAATTGAAATCTGACAACTTTTACTTCTTCTTGGAATACATTATCATAACAACAATATTCTTCTAAATTTGGGTGAGATTCAAGAAAAAAAGGTAATTTGGTCTGAAAAAAGGTAAAATGTACATGTGCTTTCATGAAGTATAAATGTGCTATTACACACACACAGCTCAGTTCCTGACTAACCTCTACAAATGGTGAAAATAATCTCTTAGCTCAGCTGGTTAAGAAGATGTGATGGCAAGGCCACATCTTCTTACTCTCGGAACTAGTGACGTATGCTTTTCAAGAAACAGACAGTATCTGAGTAGGCAGCGCTGCCATCAGCTTTTCTTCTCTGAAGCTGACTCCGACTAAGAACTTAGAACTCAGCTGATTTCGAATTAAGAACAAACATGTATCCAGCACAACCTATGTTGTAACTACTGAAAGCAGGCCCAGCAGGAAGGGTGAGTCTCACAGAAGGCCTGGCAACAGGGAATGGCATTACGTAAATACAATGTCTTCACTTTTGATTGGGCTTACTGTTGTAGTGATGAGGAGACTGTACTGGAGATATTGCCATAGTTCTTTAATTGACTTCATTTCTGTAAGTCTTCATTTTCCTACTTCTAAATCCTAAAGTACGAAGGATTATAAGATTTTTCTTTATGCTCTCAGAATTTTATAAGGTGGAGTTTGGGCGAGAGAAAACCCTGAAACAGTTGTCCACCTGATTCAGAACAACTGGTATAGAGGAGCCTTGTTCTTCAATATCTATCATATTAGTGTTATATGAAATTAATCAGAGTAAATATCATACAATTATAAGTATAGAATTAATTATAAATTTTTCATTTTTTTACAATGTAATGTAAATGCTTTCAAGAAACCCTAAATATACACAATGGAACATTCAGATCAGACATTATTGTTTAACTACAGAAAAAATATTGTGTAATGAAATAGTTATGTATGTTCCAAATGATTTTAGTTTCTAAAATTCATGTATGTGCTTTTAATACTGTACTCTCTAATGAGAGGTTGTCTTAAAATTTTTGGGTTTTCAGTCCTCATTTTGAGACTTGCCTAGAGGGGCTTTTCAGATATATATGTGGGTTTTACTTGTCTTTTCCTCCAAAAGTCTTTATTCCTCATTCCACAAAATCCCCCCAAAATTCATTTTTTTTATTTTTCTCTTATTGAAAATAGATTCTTTTCTTATATAATATATTCTGACTATAGTTTCCTCTCCCTCTAGACATCCCAGTTCATCCCAACCTCTTCTCTCTGGATTCTCTTGCTTTCTGTCTCTTAATACTAGAAAAGAACATGCTTCTAAAGGATAATAATTAAACATGATAAAATATAAGGTGAAGGAAAAATACCATATAGAAGTTTTGGCAACTAAAGGGAGGAAAAGTGTTCTAAGGACAGGCACAAAAGTCAGAGACTACAAGTTCTCACGGTCAAGATTCCTATAAGAAAACTAAGCTAATAGCTGTAACATATAAAGAAAGCACCTGGTGTAGACCCATGTATGTCCTGTGCTTACTGCTTCCGCCTCTGTGTGAGCTCATATGTGCCTTGCTTATTTGATTTAAAAAGTCTTGTTCTTCTGGTGTTCTCCATCCTCTCTGATGCTTACACTCTTTCTACCTCCTCTTCCATAGAAGTTTCCAAGCTCTTAGGGAAGGGATTTGATGGAGACCTCAAGATTTAGACTTTCTGCATAATGTCTGTCTATGGGTCTCTGCATTTCTTCCCATCTTTTGCAAGAAAAAGCCTCTTTAATAATGAATGAATAAGGCACAGATATATGTGAACAGAACATAATAGAAGTCACTTTATTGATATTTTTAGACTACTAGTATTTGATTTTACCCAAGGTCTCTGGGATATCTAGTGTCTTGTTCTTGGTTATCCAAGCAATATCGGGTATAGGTCCATCATGTGACATGGGCCTTAAGTCAAATCAGGCATTGGTTGGCTACTCCTGCAAATTCTGTGCCACCATTGCCCTAGCATGTTTTGCAGGTATGGCAGATTGCAAGTTAGAGGTTTAGTAACTGGTTTGGTGTTTACATTTCTCTTTTGGTATGCTGCAGAGTACCTTCCCACACTGAAGTGACTAGTACATAGGAATGAGAGTTCCATGTAGGCACTAGCTCAACTTCACCATATTAAATGAGTTGTGTAGGTGTTGTCCTTGGCAATAGGGCCCAACTGTCAGTTTGTGGAGAGAAATCCTTTGTTTTAGCCACAGCCTGAGTTATTTAGGAATTTCATGGGATCTCCTTTAGCCAACAACTCAACCAAGTCTATCACTGAAAATATTACCTGGAGACAAGAGATGGCCAGTTGAGACTTTATATTCCTCGTTGCTGGGAGTCTTCATTAGGATCACTTTCATATATTCCATGAAGTTTCCACTGCACTAGATTTCTACACCATCATCCAGATTCCCCCAATTCCAGCCTTCTCTTCCCATGCCTTCTCCCTACTACCCCATCTTCCCTTCTACCTGATCCCCACTCTCGTGTTCCCATCCACTCACCCCCTGCCTGCAAGTAAAGTCTATTATATTTCCTACTCCCAGGGAGATCCTTCCTTTTTAACCTAGCTTCTCTGGGTCTACCTATTGTAGCTTGGTTATCATTTACTTAACAACTAATATCCACATGTAAACAAATACATCCCATGTTTATCATTGTGGGTCTAGGTTATCTCACTCAGGATGATTTCTTTTATATTCCATCCATTTGCCTGCAAATTTCATTATTTTTTTAACAGTTGAGTAATACTCCACTGTATAAATGTACATTTCCTTTATGCTGATTATAAGATGTTTTCATAGGTCAAATATATTCCAGAAAAAGACACAGAAGCTCTCTACCCCTGATATGCAAATAACATCTTAAATAAATTTATTTAATGGAGATTTTATGTTCAGCACAAAGCAGAAAGTAAAAATTCCCACATATCCTCTGTTCCTACACACCCCGTCTTCTCAATAACCAAATCCCATATGCAGGGGGTCAAATTGTTAAACCAGTGAGACATCATGATCACCCAATGACCAATTGTGGTTCACTGTAGATACTGTACATTCTTTGACTTTCAACAAATGTGTAATGACACATATCCACATAGTAGGTTCACTCTCCTGTAATTGTGTTATACTCTACTGATTCATGCTTCTTCCCCCTAATACTTGGCAACTACTTCTCCTGTTACTGTCTCCATCATTTTCTCTTTTCAAGAATGTTGTATTCTTGGAAACAGAGACCGTGGCTTTTTCAGCAGCATTAGTGGTATTCCTTTGATAGCTCTCTGTATCTTTTCATCCTTTGGTGATTTAGCTCTTTTTATAGCACTAAATAACTTTCTGTTTTCTAGACATATCCATTCATAGGCTGAAGGACAACTAAGATGTATCCAATTTAGGGAAACTATAAATAAAGCAGCTATAAAAATCTGTGTACAGTTTTCTTTTATGGAAATAAGCTTTTATTGAATTTGAGAAAAGAACAAAGGGTATAATTGCTCAATAATAATGAAAAAGTATGTTCAGTTTTGTAAGAAACTACAAAGCTATATTTTAAAGTGGTTGAGAATGTTGAATGTCTACCAGAAATAAGAGGTTTCTCCACATTCTTACCAGTATTGGTGCTGTCCATGTTCTAGATTTTTGACCCTTCTAATAGATGGGAATGGCCATCTTATCAATATAATTTTGTATTTATATTCACAATTTTATACTAAGTTCTCAATTAATGATTTTCTTGTTGTTGTTGTTGTTGTTGTTGTTGTTGTTGTTGTTGTTGTTTGAGACAGGGTTTTTCTGTATAGCCCTGGCTGACCTGTAACTCACTTTGTAGACCAGGCTGGCCTCGAACTCAGAAATCCGCCTGCCTCTGCCTCCCAAGTGCTGGGATTAAAGTGATTTTCTTCTTACTAGACAGTGGGTTTGATGATAGCAAAGAATGTCTTTATGATTTTTTTCATCTGTTATCATCTCTTTAGTCTAGCAGAGTACCTTGATCATATTAGAACTTCAATGAATATTCAAAGAAATTAGTCAAAATCGTATCACTCCATCTTGCTGATGGGCCTTTATTTTTATAAGGCTCTATGATTTTGGGTGGATGCTAGGATAGGATTTGACCTACTTAGACCATGACATTGAATACTAGCCCCCAAACTGTCAGAATTCAGAAGCATCGACAGCCATCAAAGGCAGCTGCTATATAGTACTTTTCTTTTTATGTCACATGAGAAATTCTGACTTCTTACTCAAGCATTTCTTCAAAGCTTCATGAATGTCTCTGTTTCTCAGGCTATAGATAATGGGGTTAAACATAGGTGTCAGGATAGTATAGAGCAGAGAGAAACCTTTGCGTAAATATTGGGAAGAGTTGGCTGAGGGCACAAGATAGGTGGCAATCAGTGTTCCATAAAATACTGTGACAACAGTAAGATGGGAAGAACAGGTGGAGAAAGCCTTTTTCCTGCCTGTGCCAGATGGGATTCTTAGGATGGCAATGAGGATACAAGAGTAGGAAATTGTGATGAGGAAAAATGGGACCAGAGTGACTGCAGAAGAGGTGGCAAAGGCAACGGTCTCAGTCAGTGAAGTATCCATGCAGGAGAGATGGATCAAGGGGGCAAAGTCACAAAAGAAGTGATCAATTTCATTAGGGCCACAGAAGTTTTGTCTACACAGCAGGACCATGGTGATGGCTGTGAGGAAGAAGCAGCAGAACCAAGACCCAATAGCCAACCTAAAGCAGAGAGAACCAGTCATGAGGATGGGGTATCGGAGAGGCTGGCAGATAGCAAGGTAGCGGTCATAGGACATCACAGCAAGCAAGAGGCACTCTGTTGCAGCAAGGGATCCAAAGAAGTAGAATTGTGCCAAGCAACCAGCCACTGAGATAGTCTTCTGGTCAGCTATAATAATCAGCAACATCTTGGGGACAATGTTAGAGGTGTAGCAGACCTCCAGAAAGGACAGGTTCACTAGGAAGAAGTACATGGGAGTGTGAAGAGTGTGGTTGCACAGCACTAGGAGAACAATAAGGATGTTTCCGGAAATGGTTAGGATGTAGAAGATGCAAAACATTATAAAGAGGGAAATATTCAGCTGTAAGATGGAAGAGAATCCTCGAAGAACAAACTCCACTATCACTGTTTGATTTTCCCAGGATAAGGTCATCATACTTTGGTTTCTGTGAAGGACACAATTATAAAAGCATACATAATATAGCTGTTTCTACTTTATGCAAGAACATGAACAGAATGGTTTTTATTCTACACTCTCTCTACTCTCTGCTCTATGGGTGAAGAAGAGAAGAGGGCTTCTTTAAATCACATGAATGAAAATAATTTAAAATAAGTACTTGCAGCTTTATTCTTTTCTTTTCCCTTACTTGGTATCATCACTTCATCAGGAACAGAAACATATAAGCTAGAAGAATATAAAGATGGAGAGAGAACTGCATATTGCACATTCTTCCTCAGTGCATTCTAGTAGTCTTGTGAGTTATAGACAGGAAAGAAAATCTTAAAGGAAGTGCAACAGAGAAAACTAGGAGGATGTTTGTGAAATGACAGAGAGAAAAAAGTGAAACAAGGATGCAAGACAGAGTCCCTCCCATTTTAAACAGTGACAGTAATTGTCATTTAAGACATTTAAAGAAATCTCTTTTCATATCAATTTTATTTTCCTCTCCATGAGTTGTGTGGTGTGGGTCATTTCTGAATTGTTTTCACGGCATTTTAAAGAATATGAATAGGAAGTTTGAGATTCTCTGATTCAAAGGTTACAGGTTGTGAAGGCATACCGGGGACAAGTACATTATCTCACAATTTTAAACAGATAATATAAAGGCAAATTAAAAGATTTCTATCTAAGGATTCAATAAGTCATACCCATTTGGATATAACAGCACAAGGAGTTGATAAAGTACAAAATAAACTATTCTGCTCATGTTTTATCCAGTGCCAGAGAGTGTAACCAACTATGTGTATGATATGTGTAATTTGGGGACTGTGGGGTGAGTTAAGGAGTCCTAGCTCTCCTCTTCAGTTGCACTTTGATGAAAGCCACTCACCACCAACAAAGCACTAGGTCAACAGAGAAGCACTCCCAACTCCTGCAGTGGTTCTAAGGATGAACCCACTGTACTAATGTCAAGATCTGAATCCTGTATGAAACTCCTTATGGCAATCATGGAGACAATAAATGGTTGAGGAAGGCAAGGTACAACGAGCAAATCTATGTATAGGCACATAAAGCACCAAAACAAAGGGGTTGTTACCATGAGTATTCAGAATCCCTTAAGTAAAGCCAGGGATTCTGCTTCATGAGTCTGACTTTAAATTTGGTCTAGCTTCTCCAAGTCTCAGCTTTTTTTACTGTAAATGAAATGAAAGTTTGAAGAAGAATGTTAAAAAAAATGTAAAAATCACACAAATAAAAGTATTGTAAAACCATCGACTATGCTGGCCTTTAGGTAATATTTAAGTTTACTACAGAATACTCTGCCTTAGAAGGACCACTGATATCAAATATCAGTCTCTCTTGCATTGCCCTGAACCATGCATGGCCATGAAATTTGGCGTAAAAAATTGATCCTTCTTGCCCTGTGTCACACCTACAGCATTTTGTTAATATGCTGATCCTGTTTTTACGCTGCTGTAGAAAACTAGAGACCTTCCTATGGGATATGAATTCTAACTTACTGAGGGTTTTATAGAACTAACCTGCAATCTCTATGAGTTCTAACACTCACTGGATGCCTAACATCTAATGACTCGGACTCTGAGCTCATTGAGCGTAGTATAGGGAAGCTGTGAAGAAGTGACTTCTCTGAACCTGCTGCAAAGCACAGCTATGATGTGAGATCTTAGAAAAAGGTTCAATTGTGACACTGTACAACTAGACTCCTGAATACTGCTGCTGATAATAATGATATGTCTGCCCCAGCTAATCGTCCAAGTGCTGAAAATCTAGGGCTCATAAAATTATCAGCATAACTCATCACAACTGCAAGGACTTTACAGGTAGTTACACTTTATGTGGGAACACAGAGATCTTGCATATCCAACCATGCTTATCAGGCAAAATGAGACAGTAATGAAATTTAGACTTATTGTGGACCTCCAGCTGCTAACAACATTGACTATCTGGGAGTGTAGCTAAAAAGGCTTGTCTGCATCATCAGACAAAGGTAAAAATAAAAATAGTTCCACAGGGCAGACTTCCACACAATTTTAAAAATTGGGGAGAGGGAGGAAGCTCTTTTTTTGAGTATAATTTTGAGTATAATTCCATAAAGAAGTAGCATTCTCTTTAAATATTCTATAGTGTCTCCTGGACTTATTTTTGAGTTACGTTTATGTTCTTTCTTTATCATCGTTTTAAAAATTGGAGTAATCTATTATCTTAAAAACTTTAAGAAACATTTTGGAGAAGTTGCTCAGAAACTTACTCTTTCCCCTCTACCAAGTGATTGCTCAACTTACTCAGGGTTGCTTCATACCCTGGATATAGCGCAGAGAATCCTGAAATGAACAGAAAGTTTAGTCAGAATAAATAGAACACAATGAGGCCAAATTAAGAACACAGGCTCTAAATCTAAATGGGTTAGGTACAAATCCTTCGCTCAACCACAAATGTATTTAAGATCAAGCTTGAAATTTTTAAGGAAAGAACAACTCTATATCCTCTCATTCTGTGTGGATAAGGTTTTCAAGGGTAACAAAGGTAGATGGCCTGACCCCCCCTACCCTAACTTGCAACCATGATCTCCTCAGCTAAACTGAGGAAACTTCAAAAGGGATTTGTTGAAAAAGCCAGAGGTATAGGCTCTGCTAAAGAGCTTCTATATTAACTGTTCACATACACTTTTCATTCTAGAACAAGAGTCTAACAAATTATTCAGTGGGGAAGTGCAAGATGGCGGTACATGATTGAGGCCAGAGAATGTGTTCCTAAGTGATAGTATATTCCCTACCTTTCCTTCCATATATTTCTATCCCTACTTCCCTTATCTCTCCTAAAAAGACTTCCCCTGCACTACCTTTTTTCCTCTCAGTTCTGTCCAGAATAAGCAATGTTGTTATTAGGTAGATGGTGGACACCTTGTGGAACACATCTGCTTCCATTAACTAGAGATGGTCAACAAGAACAGCTTTAAAGACAATTAAAAGAAATCAATTCAATCAGGAACTATTTACATTGTTCTTTTTATGGGACAGGTGCCCACTACACAGCTCAAACTGACCTGGAACTCTGTCCTCCTGCTGAAGTTCTTATGTGCTGGGATTATAGGTATGCACCATCATGTCTGGCTTAGATTGAAGGTTTCTAACATTCTTTTGAAACTTGACTTTGTTATTGTTCTAACATAAAACATTCCATTTCTCCAGGACGGATTCATACACATATTTGTGAGGAAAAGAAAGGGCTTGTCACAACCAAAGTTAAAACACAAATCCTTTGTAAATTGCAGGTTTTGTCACTTTCATTTGCAAAATTGAAAACAAAACAAAGGGGGATGTGAGGTGAATTTAGGGATCTTCTATATGGAACCCATTCTCTGAACTGAAGGCAAGGGACACATATCATCAATGGCCACTCAATCAATTCATTCAAAACTGGAGCTCACAGTAAAACAGTGAACTCATGCTAGGTATTGGTCAACTCATGTAAGCAGTGTGTTAAACTGATAAGAATTTGATTTTGCTACTAAGATAATAGTTAATTATGACATTAGTGAATTTTATCCCAGTCCATTCAGGCTAGATATAGACTAAAACCAGGGAAAGGGAGTATATTACCATAACAGATCAGCATTGCCTACCAGTGACTTGGAGAGGTCTATCCCTACTTTACAGTGCCAGGCCACATAGAATAAAACATGTCCACTTACCCTGGATTTAAATAATGATATTAGATGTGTGGAATCTTCCTTTTTTCCAGAAATACACCTCCCTGTGCATTCATTACAAACTAAGGGCTATATTCCTGTGAATCTGGGAGGCCAGTGGAATAGTGACCCTGTTTCTCAATCTATTCCATTGTGTAAAGTTTAGTCCCTTTGTGAGTAAAGTTGTAACCTCCCCAATGATGTCAAACACAGAAATTTCCCAAATGGCTCACTTGGGAAATGTCTGTTTATTTTGCAAAGTATCTGAAAGCAAGTTACCTTCATCACACAGGAAATGTCTTCATTCTTTTGCTATACGTTAAGCTTGTTCTTAGACAAAGTCTATAAGACCTTGGTAAAGAGTTCTGTTTGAAAATGTGTGGTTGCATTATACTTTATTAGAATAGTTTATCGCTGAAAGAAATATTTGATTTATTTCTATCCTCCAGAAGAAAGATAGGACCTTGCATTTCCTTACTGTGGTAGATTTGTCAGGGAACTGAAGTGTCTACACTAGTAAGCATGTACAATCAAAACCTATAATGGGGAGAGAATGCCCCATCTAAACATACCACTAAGTAAAATCCTAATTTGAGGAATGGGTTACATCTTATTGAGTCATTGTCCAAAATGAACCCAAAATATTACAAGCTATTGATAATGCTATTGGATACACTCCCCAATTTGATAGTAATGTCTTATTACTAAAAACACCACTTATATCATTAAACATGGAGTAGCTGAGCTAATATTGAACAAGTTTAACCACTATTTATTGGTGATCATGGTGCTGTTAGGTTCTACACATGCTACCAGAGGAAAAAAGTAGTCATCAATCTCAACCTGCTAAGATTAAGCCTATTATTACATCTGGTAACCACTCAACAACACTGATTAACAGTAATTATAGAGGCAAGATTTTTATACTAAGAAGTAAAACAATCTAACTCCAGATGATTAGGTATAAATATACAAATATGAATAATCAAAATAAGTCTTAACCAAATATTGGTACTCTCATTGTAAAGTCTTCCAAGAAAAGCAATTTAGATGACATATAAGTCAATGAATTCAAAGTAGCAATAATAAACTTACATAATCATAAATTATCTAATAATTCAAAGAGGATATGAATACATGTTTCATGTTGAGGTATATTCCTTATATCCTGAGCAGAAATTAAATTTTTTCCAACAAAATCAAACCCAGGACCAGATGGTTTTAGCACAGAATTCTACCAGAATTTCAAAGAAGAGTTAATGCCAATGCTCCTCAAATTATTCCACAAAGTTGATACAGAAAGAACATTGTCTAATTCGTTTCACAAGACCACAAATATGCTGATACCCAAATGATATAAAGAGTCAACAGTAAAAGAGGATTACATGCCAATTTCTTTTATGAATATAGATGCAAAAAATTCTCAATAAAATACTTACAAACATAAAGCAATAACACATCAAAAAGATCAAGTAGGCTTCATCCCAGAGCTATACTAGGTCAACATACCAATGGTCAACATACAGAAATCCATAAATCTAATCTACCATATAAACAGACAAAAAATGCATGATATTCTCATTAGGTGCAGAAAATGCCTTTGATAAAATTTAACATCCATTTATAATAAATGCACTGGAGAGATTACAGATACATATAAGAGACATGCCTCAACATAAAAAAAAGGGCAATTTACAGGAAGCCCATGGCTATCAATTTAAATGGGGAGAAACTCAAAACAATTCCACTAAAATTAAAAACAAGGAAAAAACTGATCATTCTCTCCATAAATATTTATAGAATTTGAAATCTTAGGTACAGCAATAAGAAAATTAAGGGGATACAAATTGGAAAGTAAAAAGCAAGGTATTTTTATTTGCAGATAATAGGATAGTCTTTATGTGTTTCTTCCTTCCTTGAGTCATGCCTTTTATGTATAAGCTTTTCTTAATCCTGATTAGATCTTTATTAATTTTGATGTAATCCATAGCCTTTCATCACCTGTGGAAATATAGGCAAAAATATTGCCCAACATAACACATTCCCTGACTTCCATTCTGATTTTTAAATTTTTTTAAATATACGGGTTGATCCAATTTAGCAGGATTTTTCCAATAATCTACTGCATTTCAGCTAATCTTTTTTTGTTAGATATTTTCTTTATTTATATTTCAAATGCTATCCTGAAAGTTCCCTGTACTCCCTCCCCACCCCGCTCCCCTACCTGCCCACTCCCACTTCTTAACCCTGGCGTTCCCCTTTACTGGAGCATATAAAGTTTGCAAGACCAAGGGGCCTCTCTTCCCAATGATGGGCAACTAGGCCATCTTCATTTCAGCTAATCTTATTCCCCTTTTTTGTTTATCAATATATAATTAGTTCTTTATGAGTTGATGCATAAACTAGACACTTAGGCATTTGCATTCCATGTCAGGCTCTATGCCAACAAGTCAATCTTCTCATCCATTTAGACACAGAAACAACCAGTCCATATTACAGTCTGGTGGTTCCTCAGAAAATTAGACATAGTACTACTAGAAGATCCAGCAATTCCTCTCCTGGGCATATACCCAGAAGATGTTCCAACTTGTAATAAGGACACATGCTCCACTACATTCATAGCAGCCTTATTTATAATAGTCAGAAGCTGGAAAGAATCCAGATGTCCCTCAACAGAGGAATGGATACATAAAATGTGGTACATTTATGCAATGGAGTACTACTCAGCAATTAAAAACAATGAATTCGCCGGGCAGTGGTGGTGCACACCTTTAATCCCAGCACTTGGGAGGCAGAGGCAGGCGAATTTCTGAGTTCGAGGCCAGCCTGGTCTATAGAGTGAGTTCCAGGACAATCAGGACTACACAGAGAAACCCTGCCCCCCCCCCAAAAAAAAAAACCAAAACAAAACAAAACAAAACAAAAACAATGAATTCATGAAATTCTTAGGCAAATGGATGCATCTGGAGGATATCATCCTGAGTGAGGTAACCCAATCACAAAAGAACACACATGATATGTACTCACTGATAAGCAGATATTAGCCCACAAACTTAGAATATCCAAGATACAATTTGCAAAACACATGAAAATCAAGAAGAAGGAAGACCAAAGTACTTCACTCCTTCTTAGAATGGGGAATAAAATACCCATGAAAGGAGTTACAGAAACAAAGTTTAGTGCTGAAACAGAAGAAACGATTATCCAGAGACTGCCCCACCTGGGGATCCATCCAATATACAACCACCAAACCCAGACACTATAGTGTATGCCAGCAAGATTTTGTTGACAGGACCCTGACATAGCTCTCTCTTGTGAGGCTATGCCAATGCCTGGCAAATACAGAAGTGGATGCTCACAGTCATCTATTAGATGAAACACAGGACCCCTAATGAAAGAGCTAGAGAAAGTACCCAAGGAGCTAAAGGGATCTGCAACCCTATAGGAGAAACAACAATATGAACTAATCAGTACCCCCAGAGCTGTGTCTCTAGTTGCATTATGTATCAGAGGATGGCCTAGTTGGCCATCAATGAGAGGAGAGGCCCTTGGTATTTCAAAGATCATATGCTCCAGTACAGGGGAATGCCAGGGCCAGGAAGCAGGAATGGGTGGGTTGGGGAAGCAGGGCAAGGGGAGGGTATAGGGGGCTTTAGGGATAGCATTTGAAATGTAAATGAAGAAATATCTAATTTTAAAAATGCCTTGCTCACATTCATCCATAGGATGGAACACAGAGCCCCCAGTGGAAGAGCTAGAGAAATTACCTAAGGAGTTGAAGGGGTCTACAACCCTTTAGGTGGAACAACAATATGAACAAAACAGTACCCCCAGAGCTCATGTCTCTAGATGCATATGTAGCAGAAGATGGCCTAGTCGTCCATCACTGGGAAGAGCAGCCCCTTGGTCTTACAAACTTTATATGCCCCAGTACAGGGGAATGCCAGGGCCAGGATGGGAGTGGGCAGGTGGGGAATCAGGGTGGGGGGGGGGGGCTATAGGGAACTTTCAGGATAGCATTTGAACCAACTGTGTAGCAACCTTCTGAAGGATCCAATGTGGATCCTAATATTCTTGTGAGATTATATTTACATCAACTCCTGTGTCCACCAAACCTTCAATATAAGTGCTGAAATGACTAAACCAGGTAGACCCCCATGACAAGATCCAAAAAGACATTTTAAGAGATTAGGCCTTCCTTTCTGTTTCCTAGAACTAGGTAAGTCTGGACAAGTCAGTTCCTTGGAAGACCACTACCCGAGGAAAGTCAATTATAAACTGCCCCACCATCTGGCCTGAGGCAAAAATAGTCAGGGTGAGTTAGCAACAATTTCTAGTCTCCCCCTGGAAAGTCCACAGAGCCCTAAATAATCCCAAAGACACCCATACCCCTAGAGATCCAACCAATCAAGACAAAGGATACCTAACCCTCCCTGAAATTGCACCAATTGGCTTTAAATTGGGCCTGAGAGATCACTACTGCTTCTCCATCTTGATGAATGGAAGACCCTTGAATGCTAGATTTCTGCAGAATAAAGGCTCTATGCTTTTGCATATTATTTGAGTCTGGGGTATTAGTCTTCAGTGAATCATGAACTCTTACATTTGGAGGTTTGTCTGGGATTCAGTGGAGACCCCTGGCCAAAATAGTTGAGTGTTTTTCCAATCAGTACATCTGGGTGCCTGATTCTCCCTTATCTTGTCCATTTCTGTGTTTCTGTTTCAGGTTTAATCTGGAGGCTAAGAGGGACAAAGTAGACATATATATATATATATATATATAGATAGATAGATAGATAGATAGATAGATAGATAGATAGATAGATAGATAGATATAGATATAGATATAGATATAGATATAGATATAGATATAGATATATAGATATATATATTATCAAGGCCAGGGACTATGGAGGATACTCCCAACCCACTATGAGAAGCAGGAGAACTTGCTCATTCTCATCTGATTTCTGAACTGGCTGTGGGTTTTTGGGTCTCCTATGCACAGGGTGGAATACTAAGACAGCCTTTTCATTTTGCTTTGGCTTTCCCAGGAACATCCTTTTATGCCGATCTGTGTGTATTTTGCTTGTGCTTTTCATCCCCTTATACAAGTTTTTTTTTTATTCCTAAGATGGGACAGGCACAGAGCACCCCCACTGGGCTCAGTCCTAAACCATTTTAAGAATGTCTGCTGAGTTTCAGAAGACTCAGGTCTTGTTGTTCATCCCGGCAAACTAACCATCTTTTGCAGGAATGAATGTCCCACTTATAAAGTAGGATGGAAGGAAGGAGCTAGAGAAAGTACCCAAGGAGCTAAAGGGGTCTTCAACCCTATAGGTGGAAGAATAACATGAACTAACTAGTACCCCCAGAGCTCATGTCTCTAGCTGCATATATAGAAGAAGATGGCCTAGTTGGCCATCATTGCGAAGAGAGGCGCCTTGGTCATGCAAACTTTATATGCCCCAGTACAGGGGAACGCCAAGGCCAATATGTGGGAGTGGGTGGGTAGGGGAGCAGGGCAGAGGATGGGGGAGGGTTTAGGGGACTTTCAGCATAACATGTGAAATGTAAATGAAGAAAATATCTAATAATTAAAAAAAAGGAAAAAGAAAAAAAAAAGTAGTATGGCCTGAAGAGGGGACTTTACAATTCCTCACCATTTACAGAGTAAAAGCTGTTGTCTATGAGATCAGAGGCCACCTGGACCAGGTGTCATATACCATCACATGGAAATTCCTGGTTGAGAAGCCTGCTGCTTGGATGAGAGCCTTTTTGTCACTGATCTCACTACTCCTTGCTCTCCTTCCTCTGAAGAGTTGTGGGCCACAGCCCTCTGGCTTGCTCCCTCTTTCACTCCCAAGGAAGATCTCTGTCTTCCTCCTTATGTCCCTGCCCCTGCCACCACAACCCCTCCACAGCTGCCAGAGGCAGAAGGAGGAGCAGCTCCTGACTCTCTTGATTTCACTTGGAGTCCACTCCATATTCCAACTTGTACTGCCCAGAGGGCTGACTCTACTATTCCTCTGCCCCTCCAGGCTACAGGACCTGTTTTAGATAGGGTTTTGCTGTTATAAACAGACACTATGAACTCTTAAAATGACAACATTTAATTGGGGCTGGCTTATAGCTTCAGAGGTTCAGTCCATTATCATTAAGTAGGAGTATGGCAGAATCCAGGCAGGCATGGTACAGCAGGAACTGAGAGTTCTACACCTTCATCCAAAGGCCTCTAAGAGAAGCATGGCTTCCAGACAGCTAGGACAAGGGTCTTAAAGTCTGAATGATACCTTCTTCAGTTTGGCCCTGGTACCCAAAAGCTAGCTTCTGTTCACCTTTGAATGGCAAAGAGAAAGGCTTCAACAGCCAACTAACTTGGAAGCAGCTCAGGGATTCAAGAACTCACCCACTATCTTTGACAAGGTGCTGCACGAAGACTTGGGGGGAGTACCAGTGGGACTTCACACAAATAACCTTACTCCAATACATAGATATCCTCCTGATTGTGGCCCCAAACTTGGAGATGTACCAGGAAGCCACATGAGACCTGCTACAGGAACTGAGTCAACTAGGCTATGTTTGCCAAGAAGGCCCACCTTTGTCAACTTGAGGTCACCTATCTGGTGTATACATATTCAAGGGGTGCAGCTCATGCTGCCATACACCTGAAAACAAAGCATCTTCAACATTCCGGTTCCATCAATCTGAAGGCAAGTTCAGGGATTTCTGGGATCCGCTGGTTTTTGTAGACTTTGGGTGCCAGGGTTCAGAGACATCAAAACCATTATAGGAGATCATCAGGGCCCAGAAGACAAAATAGAATGGACCCCTGAGATGGCATGGCTTTTAAGACTTTGAAAAAAAAAAGCCTTATTGGAGGCACCAGCCCTGGCCCTCCCGGATATTTACAAATCTTTCTACCTGTATGTGGATGAGGAAAAGGGGATAGCAATATACTCACCCAAACTTTGGACCAATGAAAAAGTGGCCTATTTATCTAAGAAGCTGGACCCAGTGGCCCAAGGTTGGCTAAGAATATATTTGCCACTTCCCTGGTGATTAAGAATATTGACAAGATAAGCATGAGGCAAGAGCTTGTTAACACTCCCCACGATATTGATGGGACCTTCAAGAACCTGCCAAGCCAATGGCTGTCTAATGCCAGACTGGTGTACTTCCAGGCTCTGCTTGAATCCCCCTCACATAAGAGATAACACATCATATGCTCTAAACCCCACTACTCTGTAACCTTACCCATCCTTAGACTTATAGCATGATTACTCTATAGTTTGGTGACATATTCAGAACATCAGGCATCAGGCCGGACTTGACTGACATACCCTGGCCAGGTGTGGAATGCATCTAATTTGTTCAGTTTCAGCCAGAATGGAACCAGGTATGCAGGGGCGATGATAGTGGACTTGGACTCTGTAATTTGGAACTTCAGCCCAGAGAGCTGAACTGAAGGCTCTAGTCCAGGTTTTAAAACTGGCAAAGGGAGCCATAGCCAACATTTATACTTGCCATAGATATGCCTTTGGTGTGGTTTATGTGCATGGGTCCATATATGAGGAAAGTGAATTATTGACTGCTGAAGGAAAAAAAAATCAAAAATAAGAAAGAAATTCTTGATTTCCTGGAGCCATTATAGCTTCCTCTCAAAGTGGCTAATTCATTGCCCTGAGCATCAAAAAGTGACATCAGAAATAGCCCAAGGGAACAGGCTAGTTGATAAAGCTGAAAGGGAAGGCTGCCCAAGGATCCATTGCCAACATCCCTGTAGCCTTGTTAACCCTGTGCTCCCAGCCATCTCTGAATATACTGCTAAAGACCAACAAGATCAGGACAAATGCAAAGGTCTTTACAGAATAGACATTTGGCTAACCTCCAAAGCATCATCCTAAGCAGCTCATCCATCAGATTCATCAAGTTTCACATCTGGGTCACTGAAAACTAAAGGAATCGCTTCAAGGGGTTGCAAGGGGCAAGATACAAAATAGTTTACTTAAGACACTTGGTTGATCATGTGACCTCATACTGTCCCACCAGCCAGGCAATGAACTCCTCAGTCACCTAGCCAGGGGCTAATTGGGAAGTGGCTTATGTGATTTTGCAGATATAAATCCAGGATCATATTCATATAAGTATTTGCTAGTTTTTATAGATATCTTTTAAGGAAGGATACTGCCAATGTAGTGGCAAAGAAGATTCTGGAAGACATCATACCCAGGTATGGTTTGCCTACCCTGCTTGGGTCTGACACTAGTACAGCATTCATCTCCCAGGCAACTCAATCTTTAGAACAGGTTCTGGGGACCAATTGGAAATTGCATTGCACATATAGACCCCAAAGTTCAGGGCAGATAAAAAGGTTAAATCTGACCCTGAAGGAGCCTTAACCAAATTAATCCTTGAAACTGATGATAACTGGGTGCCTCAACTACCTTATGCCTTATATAGGGCTAGGAATGCCCCCTATACCTTGGGTCTCACACCCTTTAAGATCCTATATAGGAGAGCCCCTTCCATGCTGCCTAACCAGTCTGACATATTAAGCTGAATATGAACAACGTATTTTTTTTAATTCCTTGGAAGCCCTCCATAAGGTCCAGAAGCAACTCTGGTCTGCCATCTGACAGGTTTATGAATCTGTTTCTCCTCTTAATCCCCATTGCTTTTAATCAGATTCAGAGACAAAACCACAGGATTCTGGAACCTCACTAGAAAGGACTTCACACCATGATCCTGACCACGACAACAGCTGTTAAAGTGGACTTGATCAGGACATGGATACACCACTCCCACATTAAGGCTGCATGGAGAAAGACAGTCGAGCAGTTGAAGTCCTGCCAGAGGAGGCACCCTGATGAATTGCTGCAAGAGCAATGGAAGGTCATCGCGAATCCTGACAACCTTCTGAAGCTATGACTCCGATGCTCCTGATTCTGCATGCCTGTGACTTGCTACCTATTGCACCATCCTCACCAGTCCCACAATCTGATGTGAACAATAACTAATACCAGGACTAAGGGCATCCTCTACTAAATCTCTAAGATGTACCCAGCAAATACTTGGTTCCCTGATTTAGTCATTGACCTGGCCAAACTGTTACAAATAACCTGGGCTGACTGATTTATCAGGAATACTCCTTCTTCATCTGCCCTGGGCATGACCAAGACAAACACAGAGAAAGAAATGTGAGATGATGACAGATTACTTCTATGCAAGTTGGGACTGTGAAACTAGTGAACTATATACTGAACTCTACCCTGGACAAATAATTATATTACACTCACTAGAGTTGGGGAAAACTCTTATAAGTCAGACAATAGATGTAATCTGGTTTGCATACATTTCACTGAAACAAGGAAAAGGGCAGATAGAAGAAATGGAAAAAAATGGGACCTAAAATTATATGAAAAAAAAAAAAAACAGGATATCACACTAAGACCAGGGGCCCTGAGGTGGAATCTCAGGGTTATTTTGATTTGCATTTCCCTGATGATTAAGGATGTTGAACATTTTTTCATGTGCTTCTCAGCCATTCGGTGTTCCTCAGTTGAGAATTCGTTGTTTAACTCTGTGCTCCACTTTTTAATGGGGATATTTGATTTTCTGGTGTCCACCTTCTTGAGTTATTTATATATATTGGATATTCCCAGTCTTCTACATGATAGCTGCCAGTTGTGCCAGCACCATTTGTTGAAAATGTTGTCTTTTTTCCACTGGATAGTTTTAGCTCCCTTGTCAAAGATCAGGTGACCATAGGTGTGTGGATTCATTTCTGGGTCTTCGATCCTATTCCATTGATCTACCTGTCTGTTGCTGTACCAGTACCATGCAGTTTTTATTACAATTGCTCTATAGTACAGCTTGAGGTCAGGCCTGGTGATTCCACTAGATGTTCTTTTATTGTTGAGAAGAGTTTTTGCTAGTCTAGGTTTTTTGTTATTCCAGATGAATTTGCAAATTGTCTTTTCTAGATCCTTGAAGAATTGAGTTGGAATTTTGATGGGGATTGCATTGAATCTGTAGATAGCATTAGGCACGAAAGCCATTTTTACTATATTGATTCTGCCAATCCATGAGCATAGGAGATCCTTCCATCTTCTGAGATCTTCCTCAATTTCTTTCTTCAGAGACTTGAAGTTCTTGTCATACAAATCTTTCACTTCCTTCGTAAGAGTCACACCAAGAGGTCCTCTCTGCCGCAGCTGCCCGCCATCATCCCTCTCTGAGCCCAGAGGAGGCCAATAGGGCCGCTTGCTCACTCTCCATACCCCAGAACATTAGGTGCACATCGGGGTTACAGGGGGAGTTGGACTACCAGAAGTGCTGTCAGAGGCTAACAGAATCACAGGAGGATCAATCTAAAACCAGTTACAGCTTGGACATTAACATCAGAAATCTCCAGATGGCAAGAGGCAAACGTAAGAATCCCACTAACAGAAACCAAGAACAATGGGCATCATCAGAACCCAGTACGCCCACAGCAAGGAGTCCTGGATACCCCAACATGCCTGAAAAGCAAGACACAGATTTTAAATCATATCTCATAATGATGTTAGAAGATCATAAGAAGGACGTCAATAACACACTTAAAGAAATACAGGAGAACAATGCTAAACAAGCAGAAGCCCTTAAAGAAGAAAAAAAAATCTTCAAGGAACTACAGGAGAACACTGCGAAAAAGATAGAAACCATTAAAGAGGAAATACAAAAATCCCTTAAGGAATCACAAGAGAACACTGCTAAACAAGTAGAAGCCCTTAAAGAGCTACAGGCAAACACTGCTAAACAAGTAGAAGAAACGCAAAAATCCCTTAAAGAACTACAGGAAAACACATCCAAACAGGTGATAGAATTGAAGAAAACCATTCAAGAACTAAAAATGAAGGTAGAAACACTGAAGAAAACCCAAAAAAGAGACAACACTGGATATAGAAACCCTAGGAAAGAAATCAGGAACCATAGATGTGAGCATCAGCAACAGAATACAAAAAGAGAAGAGAGAATCTCAGGTGCAGAAGATTTCATAGAGATCATGGACACAACAATTAAAGAAAACGCAAAATGCAAAAAGATCCTAACTCAAAACATCCAAGAAATCCAGGAAACAATGAGAAGACCAAACCTATGGATAATAGGAGTAGATGAGAATGAAGATTCTCAACTTAAAGGGCCAGCAAATAACTTCAACAAAATCATAGAAGAAAAATTCCCATACCTAAGGAAAGAGATGCCCATGAACATACAAGAAGCCTACAGAACTCCAAACAGACTGGAACAGAAAAGAAATTTCTCCTGACACATAATTATCAAAACAACAAATGCACAAAATAGAGATAGAATATTAAAAGCAGTAAGGGAAAAAGGTCAAGTAACATATAAAGGCAGGCCTATTAGAATCACTCCAGATTTCTCACCAGAGACTATGAAAGCCAGAAGATCCTGGACAGATGTTATGCAGACACTAAGAGAACACAAATGCCAGCCCAGGCTATTATACCCAGCAAAAGTGTCAATTACCATAGATGGAGAAACCAAAGTTTTCCACCACAAAACTAAATTCACACAATATCTTTCCATGAATCCAGCTCTTCAAAGGATAATAACGAAAACACCAACTCAAAGAAGGAAACTACACCCTAGAAAAAATAAGAAAGTAATCCTTTAACAAAACTAAAGGAAGACAGCCACAAGATCAGACTCCCATCTTTAACATCAAAAATGACAGGAAATAACACTAACTTCTCTGTGATTTCTCTTAACATCAATGGGCTCAATTCCCCAATAAAAAGGCATAGACTAACAGACTGGCTACACAAACAAGACCCAACATTTTGCTGCTTACAGGAAACCCACCTCAGAAAAAAAAGACAGACACTACCTCAGAGTAAAAGGCTGGAAAACAATTTTCCAAGCAAATGGCTCGAAGAAACAAGCAGGAGTAGCCATTCTAAATCGAATAAAATTGACTTCCAACCCAAAATTATCAAAAAAGACAAGGAGGGGCACTTCATACTCGTCAAAAGCAAAATCCACCAAAATGAACTCTCAATTCTAAATATCTATGCTCCAAATGTAAGGGCAGCCACATTAATTAAAGAAACTTTAGTAAAGCTCAAAGCACACATTGCACCTCACACAGTAATAGTGGGAGACTTCAACACCCCACTCTCACCAATGGACAGATCCTGGAAACAGAAACTAAACAGAGATACAGGGTCACTAACAGAAGTTATGAATCAAATGGATTTAACAGATATCTATAGAACATTTCATCCTAAAGCAAAAGGATATACCTTCTTCTCAGCACCTCATGGTACCTCCTCCAAAATTGACCATATGATTGGTCACAAAACAGGCCTTAACAGATACAAAAATATTGAAATTATCCCATGCATCCTAACAGATCACCATGGACTAAGGCTGATCTTCAATAACAGCAGAAATAATAGAAAGCCAAGATTCACATGGAAACTGAACAACACTCTACTCAATGATACCTTGGTCAAGGAAGAAATAAAGAAAGAAATTAAAGACTTTTTAGAGTTTAAAGAAAATGAAGCCACAACATACCCAAACTTATGGGACACATTGAAAGCAGTCCTAAGAGGAAAACTCATAGCCCTGAGTGCCTCCAAAAAGAAACTAGAGAGAGCATATACTAACAGTCTGACAGAACACATAGAAACCCTAGAACAAAAGAAAGCAAATTCACCCAAGAGGAGTAGACGCCAGGAAATAATCAAACTCAGAGCAGAAATCAACCAAGTGGAAACAAAAAGAACTATTCGAAGAATCAACCAAACCAGGAGCTGGTTCTTTGAGAAAATCAACAAGATAGATAAACCCTTAGCCAGACTATCTAGAGGGCAGAGGGACAGTATCCTAATTAACAAAATCAAAAATGAAAAAGGAGATATAACAACTGATCCTGAAGAAACCAAAACATCATCAGATCCTACTACAAAAGCCTATACTCAACAAAACCTGGAGGAAATGGACAACTTCCTAGACACATACCAGGTACCAAAGTTAAATAAGGATCAGATTAACAATCTTAACAGTCCTATATCTCCTAAAGAAATAGAAGCAGTCATTAATAGTCTCCCAACCAAAAAAAGTCCAGGACGAGATGGGTTTAATGCAGAGTTCTACCAGACCCTCAAAGAAGACCTAATTCCAACTCTCCTGAAACTATTCCACAAAATAGAAACAGAAGGTACTCTTCCCAATTCATTCTACAAAGCCACAATTACTCTGATACCTAAAATACACAAAGATCCAACAAAGAAAGAGAATTTTAGACCAATATCCCTTATGAATATTGATGCAGAAATACTCAATAAAATCCTCACAAACCGAATCCAAGAACACATCAAAATGATCATCCATCATGACCAAGTAGGCTTCATCCCAGGGATGCAGGGTTGGTTTAATGTATGGAAATCGATCAACGTAATCCACTATATAAACAAAATCAAAGGCAAAAATCACATGATCATCTTCTTAGATGCTGAGAAAGCATTTGACAAAATCCAGCACCCATTCATGTTAAAAGTCATGGAAAGATCTGGGATTCAAGGCCCATACCTAAACATAATAAAAGCAATATACAGCAAACCAGTAGCCAACATCAAAGTAAATAGAGAGAAGCTGGAAGCAATCCCACTAAAATCAGGGACTAGACAAGGCTGCCCACTTTCTCCCTACCTATTCCATATAGTACTTGAAGTCCTAGCCAGAGCAATTCGACAACAAAAGGAGATCAAGGGGATACAAATTGGAAAGGAAAAAGTTAAAATATCACTATTTGCAGATGATATGATAGTATATATAAGTGACCCTAAAGATTCTACCAGTGAACTCCTCAAACTGATAAACAGCTTCAGCGCAGTAGCTGGATGTAAAATTAATTCAAACAAATCAGTGGCCTTTCTCTACACAAAAGATAAACAGCATGCGAAAGAAATTAGGGAAACAACACCCTTCAGAATAGTCACAAATAATATAAAATACCTTGGTGTGACTTTAACGAAGGAAGTGAAAGATCTGTATGACAAGAACTTCAAGTCTCTGAAGAAAGAAATTGAAGAAGATCTCAGAAGATGGAAAGATCTCCCATGCTCATGGATTGGCAGGATTAATGTAGTCAAAATGGCTATCTTGCCGAAAGCAATCTACAGATTCAATGCAATCACCATCAAAATTCCAACTCAATTCTTCACTGAGATAGAAAGGGCAATTTGCAAATTCATCTGGAATAACAAAAAACCTAGGATAGCAAAAACTATCCTCAACAATAAAAGAACCTCTGGTGGAATCACCATGCCTGACCTCAAGCTATACTATAGAGCAATTGTGATAAAAACTGCATGGTACTGGTAAAACAACAGACAGGTAGATCAATGGAATAGAATTGAAGACCCAGAAAAGAACCCATACATCTTGGGTCACCTTATCTTCGACAAGGAAGCTAAAACTATTCAGTGGAAAAAAGACAGCATTTTCAATAAATGGTGCTGGCACAACTGGCAGTCAACATGCAGAAGAATGCGAATTGATCCATTCTTATCTCCTTGTACAAAGCTCAAGTCTAAGTGGATCAAAGACCTCCACATTAAACCAGAGACACTGAAATTCATAGGGGAGAAAGTGAGGAAAACCCTTGAAGATTTGGGCACAGGGGTAAAATTCCTAAACAGAACACCAGTGGCCTGTGCTATAAGATCACAAATCGACAAATGTGACCTTATAAAATTTCAAAGCTTCTGTAAAGCAAAAGATACTGTCAATAAGACAAAAAGGCCACCAACGGATTGGGAAAGAATTATTACCAATCCTAAATCTGATAGGAGGCTAATATCCAATATTTACAAAGAGCTCAAGAAGCTGAACTGCAGAAATTCAAAAAACCCCATTAAAAAATGGGGTATGGAGCTAAACAAAGAATTCTCAACGGAACAATGCCAAAGGGCTGAGAAGCACCGTAAAAAATGTTTGAAATCCTTAATCATCAGAGAAATGCAAATCAAAACAACCCTGAGATTCCACCTCACACCAGTCAGAATGGCTAAGATCAAAAATTCAGGTGACAGCAGATGCTGGCGTGGATGTGGAGAAAGAGGAACACTCCTTCATTGCTGGTGGGAATGCAAGCTGGTACAACCACTCTGGAAATCAGTCTAGCGGTTTCTCAGAAAACTGGACATAGTACTACCGGAAGATTCAGCAATACCTCTACTGGGCATATACCCAGAAGATATTTCAACTGGTAACAAGGACACATGCTCCACTATGTTCATAGCAGCCTTATTTATAATAGCCAGAAGCTGGAAAGAACCCAGATGTCCCTCAACAGAGGAATGGATACAGAAAATGTGGTACATTTACACAATGGAGTACTACTCAGCTATTAAAAACAATGAATTTATGAAATTCTTGAGTAAATGGATGTATCTGGAGAATATCATCCTGAGTGAGGTAACCCAATCACAAAAGAAATCACTTAATATGCACTCACTGATAAGCAGTTATTAGCCCCAAAACCTACAACACCCAAGATACAATCTCCAAAACAGAAGAAAATCAAGAAAGACCAATGCATGGATACTTCATTCCTCCCTATAATAGGGATTAAAATATGCACGGAAGGAGGTGCAGAGACAAAGTTTGGAGCTAAACGAAAGGATGGACCATCCAGAAAATGCCCCACCCGGGCGGTCCATCACATAATCAGCCACCAAATGCAGACACTACTGCACACACCATCAGGATATCCCTGAAGGGACCCTGATATAGCTGTCTCCTGGCAGGCTTTGACAGTCCCAGACAAATACAGAAATGGATGCTCACAACCATCTATAGGGCAGAACACAGGGTCCCCAATGTAGGAGCTAGAGACTACCCAAGAGCTGTAGGGGTCTGCGACCCTATAGATGAAACAACAATAGGAAATAATCAGAACCCCCAGAGCTCATGTCTCTAGCTGCATATGTATTAGAAGATGGCCTAGTTGGCCATTATTCGGGAGGAAAGGCCCCTGGTCTAGCAATGTTTATATGCCCCAGTACAGGGGAATGCCAGGGCCAAATAGTGGGAGGGGGAGGGGAGGGGAGCAGGGCAGGGGGGGTATCGGAGACTTTTGGGATAACACTTGAAATGTAAATGAAGAATTTCTCTAATTAAAAAAAAGAGTCACACCATGATATTTTATATTGTTAGTGACTATTGTGAAGGGTGTTGTTTCCCTGATTTCTTTCTCAGCCCAAATATCTTTTGTGTAGAGAAAGACCGAGGATTTGTTTGAATTAATTCTATATCCAGCTACTGCACTGAAGCTGTTTATCAGGTTTAGGAGTTCTCTGGTGGAGTTTTTGGGGTTACATATATACTATCATATCATCTGCAAATAGTGATAAATTGACTTCTTCCTTTCCAATTTGTATCCCCTTGACCTCCTTTTGTTGTCGAATTGCTCTGGCTAGGACTTCAAGTACTATATTGAATAGGTAGGGCGAAAGTGGGCAGCCTTGTCTGGTCCCTGATTTTAGTGGGATTGCTTCCAGTTTCTCTCCATTTAGTTTGATGTTAGCCACTGGTTTGCTGTATATTGCTTTTATCATGGTTAGGTATGGGCCTTGAATTCCTGACTTTTCCAAGACCTTTATCATGAATGGGTGTTGGATTTTGTCACATGCTTTCTAAGCATCTAAGGAGATGATCATGTGGTTTTTATCTTTGAGTTTGTTTATATAGTGTATTACATTGATGGATTTCAGTATATTAAACCATCCTGCATTCCTGGGATGAAGCCTACTTGGTCATGATGGATGATTGTTTTGATGTGTTCTTGGATTCAGTTGGCGAGAATTTTGTTGAGTATTTTTGTGTCAATGTTCATAAGGGAAATTGGTCTGAAGTTCTCTATCTTTGTTGTGTCTTTATGTGGTTTCGGTATCAGAGTAATTGTGGCTTCATAGAATGAATTGGGTAGTGTGCCTTCAGATTCTATTTTGTTGAATAGTTTGAGAAGAACTGGAATTAGGCCTTCTTTGAAGGTCTGATAGAACTCTGCACTAAACCCATCTGGTCCTGGGCTTTTTTTGGTTGGGAGACTATTAATGACTGCTTATATTTCTTTAGGAGATATAGGACTGTTTAGTTCATTAATCTGATCCTGGTTTAACTTTGGAACTTGGTATCTGTCTAGAAAATTATCCATTTCATCTAGATTTTCCAATTTTTTTGAATATAACATTTTGTAGAAGGATCTAATGGTGTTTTGAATTTCCTCAGGATCCATTGTTATGTCTCCCTTTTCATTTCTGATTTTGTTAATTAGGATGCTATCCCTGTGCCCTCTAGTGAGTCTGGCCAGGGGTTTATCTATCTTGTTGACTTTTTCAAAGAACCAGCTCCTGGTTTGATTGATTCTTTGAATTGTTCTTTTTGTTTCCACATGGTTGATTTCTCCCCTGAGTTTGATTATTTCCTGCCGTCTACTCCTCTTAGGTGACTTTGCTTCCATTTGTTCTAGAGCTTGCAAATGTGCTGCCATGCTACTGGTATAAGCTCTATCCATTTATTTATAGGAACTCCGAGCTATGAATTTACCTCTCAGGAATGCTGTCATTGTGTCCCATAAGTTTGGGTATGTTGTGGCTTCATTTTCGTTAAACTCTAGAAAGTCTTTAATTTCTTTCTTTATTTCTTCCTTGACCAAGGTATCATTGAATAGAATGTTGTTCAGTTTCCACGTGAATGATGGTGTTCTACTACTTATGTTGTTATTGAAGAACAGCCTTAGACCATGGTGATCTGAAAGGATGCATGGGACAATTTCAATATTTTTGAATCTGTTGAGACCTGTTTTGTGGCCAATTATGTGGTCAATTTTGGAAAAGGTGCCATGAGGTGCTGAGAAAAAGGTATATCCTTTTCTTTTAGGATGAAATATTCTGTAGATATCTGTTAAGTCCATTTGTTTCATAGCCCCTGTTAGTTTGACTGAATCTTTGTTTAGTTTCTGTTTCCAGGATCTGTCCATTGATGAGAGTGGGGTGTTGAAGTCTCCCACTATTATTGTGTGAGATGCATGTGTGTTTTGAGCTTTACTAACGTTTCTTTAATGAAAGTGGCTGCCCTTGCATTTGGAGCATAGATATTCAGAATTGAGAGTTTCTCTTGGAAGATTTTGCCTTTGATGAGTATGAAGTGCCCTTCTTTGTCTTTTTTGATAACTTTGGGTTGAAAGTCTATTTTATTCGATATTAGAATGGCTAGCTTTTTTCTTTGGCCCGTTTGCTTGGAAAATTGTTTTCCAGCCTTTCACTCTGAGGTAGTGTCTGTCTTTTTTCCTGGGATGTGTTTCCTGTAAGCGGCAAAATGTTGGGTACTGTTTGTGTAGCCAGTCTGATAGTCTATGTCTTTTTATCGGGGAATTGAGTCCATTGATATTAAGAGATATTAAGGAACAGTAATTGTTGCTTCCTGTCATTTTTGTTTTTAGAGTTGGGATTCTGTTCTTGTGGCTGTCTTCGTTTAGGTTTGTTGAAGGATTATTTTCTTGCTTTTTCTAGGGCAGAATTTCCATCCTTGTATTGGTGTTTTTCTGTTATTATCCTTTGAAGGGCTGGATTCGTGGAAAGATATTGTGTGAATTTGAATTTGTCATGGAATACTTTGGTTTTTCCATCTATGGTAAAGGAGAGTTTTGCTGGTTATAGTAGCCTGGGCTGGCATTTTTGTTCTCTTAGTGTCTGTATAATATCTGTCCATGATCTTCTGGCTTTCATAGTCTCTAGTGAGAAGTCTGGAGTAATTCTAATAGGCCTGCCCTTATATGTTACTTGACCTTTTTCCCTTACAGCTTTTAATATTCTGTCTTTATTTAGCGCATTTGTTGTTCTGATTATTATGTGTCGGGAGGAATCTCTTTTCTGGTCCAGCCTATTTGGAGTTCTGTAGGCTTCATGTATGTTTATGGGCATCTCATTCTTTAGGTATGGAAAGTTTTCTTCTATTATTTTGTTGAAGATATTTGCTGGCCCTTTAAGTTGAGAATCTTCATTCTCATCTACTCCTATTATCCTTAAGTTTGGTATTCTCATTGTGTCCTGGATTTCCTGGATATTTTGCGTTAGGATCTTTTTACATTTAGCATTTTCTTTGATTGTCATGTCTATGCTCCCTATAGAATCTTCTGTGCCTGAGATTCTCTCTTCCATTTCTTGTATTCTGTTGCTGATGTTCATATCTATGGTTCCTGATTTTTTTTTCCTATGGTTTCTATCTCCAGGGTTATCTCCTTTTGGGTTTTCTTAATTGTTTCTACTTCCATTTTTATGTCCTGGATTGCTTTGTTCAATTCCATCACCTTTTTGGTATTGTTTTCCTGAAATTCTCTAAGTTGTTTATCTGTGTTTTCCTCTATTTCCTTCTTATAGTCCTCCATCATCATCATGATGATTGACTTTAGATCCATGTCCTGCTTTTCCGGTGTAATGTTGTATCTAGGACTTGATGTGGTGGGTAAGTTTGGCTCTGGTGATGCCAAGTACCCTTGGTTTCTGTTGCTTCTGTTCTTACGTTTGCCTCCTGCCATCTCTGCCCTAGGAGACCTGGCATTGGTGCAGATCAGAAGAAACCCGCTGCCCTGGTCTGTCCCTTTATTTATCTCCCAGCTGCAGTCTTGAGTTCCAAGAGATTGGATTGGAACAGATGTTGTGTTCCACTGCTCACCTGTGGTCCCAAGATGGCTTGGGGAGTCTAAGTAGGGGCCTCGGGAGAGTGCACAGCGCCTGTGGTCCCAAGATAGCCCAGGGAGTCCCGCAGGGGCCTCAGAAGAGTGCAGAGCGCCTGAATCCAAACCAACTGGAGCTGGTGCAGGGTCTGAGCTGGTGCAGGGCGGACAGGAAGGAAGCCACTGTCCTGCCCTGGGCCTTTATCAATTTTCCTGCTGAAGTCTCAGGTCCCACGTTATTGGATTGGAACAGATGTTGTGTCCTGCTGCTCACCTGTGGTCCCAAGCTAGCCCAGGGTGTCCCGCCGGGACCTCAGAAGAGTGCAGAGCGCCTGTGTCCGAGACCGACCTGAGCTGGTGCAGGGCGAAAAAATATTTTTTAAAGTTATATATCCATTCTTATCTCCTTGTACTAAGGTCGAGTCTACGTGGTTGAAGGACCGCCACATAAAACCAGAGACACTGAAACTTATAGAGGAGAAAGTGGGGAAATGCCTCGATGATATGGGCACTGGGGAAAAATTCCTGAACAAAACAGCAAAGGCTTGTGCTGTAAGATCAAGAATTGACAAATGGGACCTCATAAAGTTGCAAAGCTTCTGTAAGGCAAAAGATATTGTCAACAGGACAAAAGGGCCACCANAAGAGTTAAAGAGAGCATTTGTGAAGCTGAATCCAAAGGATGGACCCAATGACTGCGGCTGCCAGGGATCCATCCCACAATCAGTCACCAAACATAGACACTATAGCATATGCCAGCAAGATGGTGCTGAAAGGGCCCGGATATAGCTGTCTCAGGGGAAAATATACCAATGCCTGGCAAACATGGAGGTGGAAGCTCACGGTCAGCTATTAGAACACAGGGTTCCCAAGGAAGAAGGAGCTAGAGAAAGTACCCAAGGAGCTGAAGGGGTT
>LR755329.1:0-18016 GCA_902729485.2 Mus minutoides
GTTCTGGAAACTGGGACGTCTTCTAGAACCTAAGAAATGCACTCCCAAAGTCTTGTGCACAGGGGGAGAGGCAGCAACTGTCTCTGAAGTGCCTGTGAACCAGCAGTTACAACTGGGAAGAGTGCCTGGGCACTTTTTCACATGAGCTACACAGAGAAATTTCCACTCCCACTTGACAGTGAGTTGCTGCTGAGGTATCGTGCCAATCACGGCCCCCATGGTGCCTCTGACTCCTCGCTGGATAGCAGAAGGTCACCCCTTGAGAACCAGGGAGGGAGTCATTTCAATGAGGGACAGAGAACTTGGCCAAAATAAAGCCTGATATATGTAGAGTGGCGGTGCGTAATAGAAATGATAGCTAAAGATACAGTGTAGCAGTATCAGCCACCATGGGTCTAAAATGGTTCTAAGACCACCTCTGCCCAGAGGCTAAATGACCTCAAAGCACCTTCCAGTGCTCTGATTCTCTATGACTACAGTACAGGCTCATCAAATTTCAGAATAATAGGACAGGAGTTAGTGGCAGAGCCCGTGTGAATTAGGTAAGAGGCAGGCTTTATTGCAACCAGAGCACCCAAGTCAACCCTGTTAGCTATAGAAGAATTTAAATAGCCTTAAATCTTAAGATATTTGCTGGAGAACACATGCAGGAGTTATGTGACAGCACACACACACACACACACCCTGCACTTGGGAGGCTGGAGCAGAGGGATCAGAAGTTCATAGCAAGTCTAAAAAGACCCTGTTACCACTCCCACACATAAACACACATGCCCAAATATAGGAGACGGGGAAAGGAAGAAAGAAAAGAAAGCCAGGTATAAAGCAAAGGAAATACAGCTAGATATGATGATATATGCCTGCAATCCCAGCATTCAGGAGGCAGAGGCAGGAGTACAGCCAGTGAGTGAGTTCTAGACTAGCCTGATCTACATGGTGAATTCCAAGGCATCCAGGATAACATAGGAAGACTGTGTGAAAAAAAAAATGATTTTGTGTACATCTGAGTAGGTGTTGAGAGACAGTTTCAAGTTCCTGAAAGCCTGCATTCCTTCATCAATATGCAATGTTTTCAGCAGTTAGAGGCTCCCATAGTTTGGGCTAGATAGACAAAGATAGCATTTCCTATCGTTTGGGTAGAGAATACTATCTTCAAAGATATCTCGAATGCAAAACTTACGGTCCTATCCAAGTTATAGCCATTTGTGCTCCAGTTTCTCCATTCTGCATTCTTACAAGCTGCAGGTCCTCACTCTATACATGCTCCAGAAACCCTGAAGGCCCTGGGCTTCCAGTCTGTTGAGGAGTCTAGCCTTATCAGTGACCTCTCACTACCTCTTCACCCTACCCATGGTGCAGCTGTCTGCTGAGCTTCTCATGCATCTCCATAAGCAAACTGACAAAGAGAAAAGCAAATGATACTAAGTGAGTACGGAGCCAGGCCTCCGGGACCTTCAGCCAAGGTCCAGATGTTTCGTTCCTAGTTGCTGGGTTGGTTGGCTGCCAGCCAGTCGTGAGTGGATGCACGGAACTGGTATGGTCAATTGAGGTTGCCCCAGGATAACCCCTGTATTGACTTGGCCTGGTGATTTCAGGTAGCACAGATAAGCTCAAGGAAAAGAGAGGTTCAGGTGCGACCATGTGACTCTCACTGACCCAGAAAGGGTGTCCTGGGGAAGGGACATTGGGGTGAAGAGCCTGGGTTCCACCAACAGTTTGCTCACTGCTTTTATTCTACGTCTCTAGCTTCGAGCTCAGAGACCGTACTGAGTAAAGCCCTTGATAACACAAGTGAATGGAAAACAAATGAATACTGGCTCGTTGAACAGATAGAAAAATGTAGACCATAGGAAAGCATATATTGAGACATCTAGGGCATAGGGTATTTACAAAGGTAAAGGAAGCTGAGTGTGTTTGTTGGAGGGGAAGTTTGCCTGGGACGCCACATGCCATATACCCAGTGTCTGCCCATCATCTGCAAGGGAGCCCACTACATAGCTTCAGTCTTGGATCTCACAGCCGTGTGATGTCTACTTATGTCATGGGTGGGGATGATGGTTTTTCATCCACATTTTAAGGTCAGCTGAGTCTAAGCAGCCAGTAGGTGACTCCTCAACAGCTCCTGAGTGCCTCTTGGAACCTGAGAGGGGATTTTTTTAACTCCTCCTGACCTCGAAAAGAGGAAGAACCACACCAGCCCAGGCAGGCAGGCAGGTAGGCAGGCATGCTGCTAAGGACCATCAGTATTTGGCTCTAAACAGCATTCCGAGTACCCAGACCCTCCTAATTCCAGAACTAAATCAGGAAAAGAATCTTTGTGCAACTCGAAAGCACCTGAGATCATTCTGCACCTGGAAAAGGCCTGGCAGAAATAAGGTCACGGGGCCTTGCTTAGCTCGGGGAGGCTGGTATGTAGTGACTCCCTCCCGTGCCCCCCCCCCTCTCCTATTAAACACGCCATCTGGAAGCAAGCTTACCATCTGGAAGGACTTCAACTGGGTTCCAGATGGATCTCTCTTTGATCCAATCGATACGGACAGTAGAATGCTAAGAACAAGCTCTGTTCCAGATCCTGAGTTGGCTGAGGGAGTGTGAATATTTCAGAACACGGGCTCAAAGCAAGCGGTGCACGGAGGATGGCACGGGAGCAGACTCAACCAAGAGCAAGAAAAAGCACTCTGAGAAGGACCGGGCAACATCCTACCCAACCCAGAAGAACTTGGCACGCTTCCAACCCCGAGGGCGACTGCCTGGGAGCAGTGTCTTTTCGGGTTGTACTCTGTTTGCACAGAAAGGTCACAGTCTGTGTTCATTGTCTGGCACATTTGAGAAAGTAGAAGAAAAAAGTTAAAGATTAGCTTAATTTCTTTTTTTTTTCTCACCCTGTGGCCTTGGAGCCCCTGTGTGCACGGTGCCACCCCACCGAGATGGGAGGAGCAAAGTCGAGTGCAAATGTACCTGATGCTATTCCACAGCCACCTTAGCAGCCCAAAGCTGTGAGGACTAAGAAGGCTCACCAAGCATCAGGCAGCCCAAGGAAAGCGGAAGAGAGGCAAGGGGGAGGGGCTATATTACAAGAGGGGACAGGGAATTGGCTGGAACACACTAATAGATTTCCCAAACTCGCAGATACAGATACTCAATTCTTTTATGTAAATGACACACGTGGTATGTGCATATTTTCCAGACTCCTTCCTTCATCTACTTCACGTTTTGTTTTATTTATTTTGTGTATTTGGATGGGTAGGTGAGAGTCTACTTCAGTGAGTGTGAGGGTGTCAGAGGAAACGGAAGTCAGGTTTCACCTTTTCCCGAGTGGATCCTGGGAGTCAAACTCAGGTGCTCAGGCTTAGGGATAGGATCCTTTACCCACTGAACTGACCTGCTAAATCCACTCTCGTATACTTTAAGTCATCTGCACATTATGGGGCTGCAGAGATGCCAAATCCACTCTCATACACTTTAAATCATCCGTAGAGTATGACGCTGGAGAGATGGCTGGTCAGATAAGGAACGTCACTTGCCGCACAAGCACGAGGAACTGGTTTCAAAATCCCTGCACCCACGCAGAAAATGGGGCACCGCCACAAACGCTTCTAACTCCAGCATTGTAGGGAGCAGAAAAATGAGGATTTCTGGGTTTGGTGGTCACCAGCCTAACTCCAAGTTCTGTGAAAGACCCCATCTTTAAGAAATACGCTGGAGCAAAGTAGAGCAAGACACCAGATAACATCCGCCTCTGGCCGGGTGTGGTGGTGCATGCCTTTAATCCCAGCACTCGGGAGGCAGAGGCAGGCGGATTTCTGAGTTCGAGGCCAGCCTGGTCTACAGTGTGAGTTCCAGGACAGCCAAGGCTGCTATACAGAGAAACCCTGTCTCGAAAAAGCCATAATAAAAAAAAAAAAATTCTCCTCTGGCTCCCATGAGCGCAGTGACCTGGCTCATCATGAATGTGTACACACACACACAAACACACACACACAAACACACACACACACACACACACACACATACTAACTCTCCTATGGATTATCTCTAACACAATATAAATGCTGCATAAACATATACTATAGTACAACATTGTTATGGGAACATTGATAAGAGGTCTGCTCATGTTTCTTACAGATAAAACTTGTTTCCCAAAGGTTTTTAATCCATCACCCTTGAGTCTGCAGATGTGGAACCACAGATGTGGGGAGCCTATACCAAACAAACCAGCACTGTAAAGAGGGAAACCTATGCATAGCACTTAGAATGACTCCAGGCACTTCACAGCCATTCTTAGGCTCTTTAGTTGTATGTTTTAATTTTTAAAAGGCCTTCTTGTTATGGAATACGAAGCATTTTAATCTTATCCATGTGCTTGAGTTCCACAGAACTCAGTGAGAAAAGGAATTGTGTCTTAATATTGTATCATTCACGATTAAAAAAAAAAAGGCAATTGAGCGTTTCAGTGGATTATGCAAAAATTACATGTCTAAAAGGATGGTTATCTTGAACTTGAAAGAGCTGTCAGTTGGCTCCAGGAAGTCTCTGCTCTGCGTGGACCACTTTATGCATTCGCAGCCTTGATACCTTCAATACCTTCCCTCCCTTTCTCCTACAATCTACTGCAATCCTGATCGGTGTACCTAGAATAGAGGTAACACACTGAGTTTGATACACGCTGACTTGTTACATCTCCTGTTATATATCCTGTGATGAAATGCTCTGACAAAATCAACTTAAGCAAGAGAAGATTTACTGTGGCTCAGAGTTCAGGGAGTAGGTCATGTTGGAGAAGTGCTGCCAGCAAAAGCTTCCACAACTGGCCACATGGTGTCCACAGTCAGATGCCTAAACAATGACTGCTGGTGTTGAGCTGGCGTTTCCTTTTAAAAAGTCCAAGACCAAAGCCTAGGAATAGTGCCGCTGCCCACAGTGGGCTTGTCTTCCCACTCAAAGAACCTAACCAATAATCCTGCATGGGCATGCCGAGACTCATCTCCCTGGGGACTCCAGATGCCATCAAGTTAACAAGAGACTAACCATCACACACACACACACACACACACACACACACACACACACGCACGCACGCTAAATAAGACCTTCAGATTATTTGGAAATAAGGTTATATATGTTCAAATAGAATGTTTCTACTCTTCAACAAACAATTGGAAGTAGTGCAAGACTCCGGGAAGCCTTAGCTTACCGGGGACCCCTTGAGCGAACCACGTGGAGCTGGAATCAATGCAAAAAGCAAGAGTAATTTACTGTTCCAGTACACTGGGGTCATTCCAGACCCAAAGGAGAGGTGGCCCCCAGCACCCATCAGTGAGTTTTTATAGGGTTTCCAGGGGCAGAATAGCGCATCAGTAACTAGGCACAATATGATTGGCGGAACAATGTACCCTTTAAATTGATTGGTCTTTAGGGAATGAAGTGACAAGGACTTCCCTTGTCTGAAGGTGGACAATGGTCCATCCTGCAGAATGTGTCCCCACCTGCAGGTCGGGTCTACCCTGTGATCTGAGAGAAATGTTAATTAGCCTCTCCCTTCCAGAGGGACAAGGGTTTCATGACCTTCCCAAAGTTCCTAAGCTGACCTTTTCAGTAGCAAGAAGCAGAACCATAATTTACTGGACTATATATTGTATAAATTACTTAAACAAACACACCTACAAAACAGAGGTCTTCTTTTCATGCTTAGAGATCACCAATCTCAAGGAAGAAGGCTCCAGGGTGAAGTAGCAACTCCTTAAGGTCTCTGGAAATTATCTCCAAAAGGCCCTCCTTAAGGATGGACAACCTTAACAATTTTGTTAAACTGAACCCTTAGCAAAGAAAAAAAAATTTCTGTAATTAGTTAAAGTCAAATATGTGTCTAAAAGATACAACCCACCCCCAACACACACAGAGAGGCTGCTTTAGATAGTGGCACAAACCTGCCTGCATCAGCCTTGGAGATTTATTCTAAATCATAAAACACCGTGGAATTCGTGTAACTTTCCCATGTCCAGGATTTCATAACCTATTCACTCTACTTTCATATATGTGTTCGTGTGTGTGTGTGTGTGTGTGTGTGTGTATGTGTGTGTGGTGTGGTGTGGTGTGGTGTGTAAGTTTAGCAAGTTGGGGACATCCTGGAGTAGGACTCTGAGGCAGCTGGCCACCTCACATCAGCAGTCAGGAGGCAGAGAAGGATGAACACTGGTACCCCTCTGCCTTTCTCCTTTATACTCAGCCCCAACCCGAGTCTGTTATGTGGTGCTACCCACATACAAGTCTTCCTCCCTTGGCTAACCAACTCTTTCTAGAAATACCCTTATAGACATTCCCAGAGGTGTGTTTCCATGGTGATTGTAAAGTAAGTCAAGTCTACAGTGAGGATTGTGTGTCCCACCTGGCTACCCCACGTCTAAAGGCTGCTGCTTCCTCTGTGAGGGCTGCCAGAATCCTTGGGTGATAGGTGAGGAGACCGGATCCTAAGATTTGTTTTCACCTGAACTAGCTTGGAGCCGCCGCAGCATATTCTAAGACAACTTGCAAAAGCTAACAGAAACAAACGCAGTGACAGCTAGCTGGCTCCTTAATCCTTCTACCTGAGGTGGGAAAAAAGACTAATTTAAATATACAGCGGCCTTAGTCACAGCTTCAGGAGTTTCAAAGCTCTGATTTAATGAGAGGCTCTAGCTCTCTCCTCCCTTCATCTTCTGTGGCTGAGACCATCACCTCCCAGTCTCCATCTCCTCATCTCTAAACTGAAAGTCTCAAGGGGTCTTCTTCCAGGACTCTTCAAGCTCTGCCTAGCTCTGTTTAATGTGTCCAGCTCTCGCCTGCAGTGAACGGACTGCCATTTTTTAGACAAGTGAGAGTAGCTGCAGTAGCTCAATGGTTATGCCCTGGTGAAACACCATCATCATCAAAACTTCCAGAAGTACGCGACAATAGCAACAATAGCAAACCTTTTCACTCCCTAATCTGCTTGGCAGTTACCTCCAGGGATGTATGTAGCATCTCCAACTGGGCTTGAACAAGGGAAGTTCTTTAAATAACAAGTGCTGGCTCCATACTGTTTGCTTGAGTTTGGAAGATGAGGGCTGTCTGGTGTCTGTTCTGAGGTGGAGCTCAGCCCTTAAAGGAGATGTGGACTCAAATACAGCTGCTCTGTAGTCAAGACTGAAGTGAGAGTGAAACACACGTGAGCACGCGCACTCGATGGGGTAGTTAATTCTGTCTACAAAAGAAAAGGGAGGGTGGTTTCCCAGAGGAAGAGAGGAAGTAACGGTCAAAAGCAGGCCTCCAGGAATGACGAAAAAGATTGGAGTTGGGTGATCTGCGAAGCTGGGGCTGGGCAAGTCATTACGTGTGTGTGTGTGTGTGTGTGTGTGTGTGTGTGTGTGTATGCCATGTTGGGGAGGACTTTGCATATATTCATGTCTGAGCCTGTATAAACATTGTAAGGTCAACATTCACTGTTCTTAATTTTTATTGTCTTGTTTTTGTTTATTTTTTTTAGTTTTGTGTTGATTCTTTGACAACTTCATGGCTGTGTATAGGGTACTTGTTCATATTGGAGCCTAATTCCCCTACCTACTCCCCCGACTGTCACCTGTTAACATGTCCCCTTCCACCTCCAGGTCTTTGGTTGTAGGGAGTGGCCCACTGATTACAATCACTGCTGTGTGCACGAAAATGCTGACTCATCATCTGCTGTGGTCCAGTGCTCAGCAGTTCCCAACCATCCTCTGGCTCTTACATGGTCTCTGGCACCTCTTTCAGTCCAGACGAACACACCACACCGAGGGCCTTGATGCTACAGTGTCTTTCAGTGATGGTTCATGCTCAGCTTTCACCAAGGAAAGTACAAGGCAGGACAAAATGCAGCATCATGGCCTGAAGACACAACGCCAACGGCATGGACCCGGACCCAGACCCAGAGATGCTGGGGACTTGGAAATGACGGGACCCGACCTTCAAAAATAACTCTTGGGTACAGTAAAGAAATGGAAACGTTAAGGAAGAATTAAAAAAAAAAAAACAGAAATATAGAAATCAAAATCGTCAGGACAAAAAGGACACAAGGCCTTTGATGGACTCAGCAGCAAGCTGGACTCAGCTGTGGGAAGAGACATCCAGGAAAACTTCTAAAACTAAAGAGGAAAGAAAAGCACCTGGGACTCTTTTAAACACCATAATCATGGAGTTACCCTGACATCTGTTCCTAAAAAGGAATGCACAAAACCCCACCTGTCACAGCTGTCAATCTGCATCTACTGTCTCACAATCTTTTTTTCATTTTTAATTAGATATTTTCTTTATTTACATTTCAAATGTTATCCCCTTTTCTCACAACCATAATTGGATCTACTGTAACATAAAAACCAAATGCACGTTCACAACATGGGTAGACCTGTAGTTAGATTGCACAAGGCAAAGAGGGGGGCTCAACCGACTATTTAGGGTCTTAGTTTTAGATTTTATTACATTTTTTTCATACAAGATATTTTGGGCCGGGCGGTGGTGGCACACGCCTTTAATCCCAGCACTTGGGAGGCAGAGGCAGGCAGATTTCTGAGTTCAAGGCCAGCCTGGTCTACAAAGTGAGTTCCAGGACAGCCAGGGCTATACAGAGAAACCCTGTCTCAAAAAACCAAAAAAAAACACAAAAAAAAATTTTGATCATATTTTCTCCCCTCTCCCAACTTCTCCCAGATGCCCAACACCTCTCTACTCACCCAACTTCATAGTCTCTCTCTTTCAAAAAACAAAAAGAGGACAATCAAAACAAACAAAACCCAAAGTCACATATACACAGAGCCTAAAAGAGACACAGTGGAGGGGTGAGGAGGGAGAGAGAATTCATACAAAAAACCCATGAAGTCCATTTTCTGTTACTCAGCTACTCCTCAGCACCGGGCCTGCTCTAGAGTGAGATTGATAAACCCAACGACACACCATTGGAGAAGACGGATTTTCTCTTTTCCAGCAGATATAGTTGAAAATATCTTCTTGGGTAAGACTTTGTGTCTACTTCCCTTTCTTAATTCTGAGACTGCACCTGGTACAAACCCTGTGTAGGCCTGTGTGCACTGTCATAGCCTCTGTGACATCAGTCCTGTGTACATCAGTCCTGTGTATCAGTTCATATGTATATCAGTTCATATGTATATCAGTCCTGTGTACATCAGTTCATATGTATATCAGTCCTGTGTATATCAGTTTATATGTATATCAGTCCTGTGTATATCAGTTCATATGTATATCAGTCCTGTTGCATCTGGAAGACACTGCTTCCTTGGAGCAACCCACCATCTCTGACTCTTATTGCTGTCTACATTCTTTATACAGAATAGAAAAAAGCTCAAAAAGAAGACTAATTGATATGTTTTACATGTAAATATAAGTATATTATATTTATATATAAGTATATATAATTTGTACTTACATTTAAGTATATTTAAGTATAATAAGTATAAATTGTACATACTTATATAAGTTATATATAATATATATATAAATATCTATATATGTAAAGTATGTATAAGTATACATATACTTATGTATTTCTCTATATGTAAAAGTACATGTAGGTATATATAAGTATAAGTATATATAAGTTATATTTAAATATAATTATATACAAATATGAGTATATTTAAGCATATATAAGTATAAGTATATAAATACATAAGTATAAAGATACAAGTATATAAAATATAAGTATTAAGTATATTTGTTCTCCTAGAAGGAGAGGAATATGAAGAGGAGCAGTGATGCTGCAAAGGGATACAGGGTGAGATGTACGCCATGGGGTCAGGGACCCAGGAAAGGGACCCAGGAAGAGAGAGATGCATGAGGGCAGGGGTGTGGATGGAACTCAGAGGTTCTTGGACCACTGGCCTTCTTCTTTCTTTGGTTAGGCTTAATTTGGAGTCTTTTTTTTTTTTTTTTTACAAAAACCAAATCGTGCTTTTAAATCACCTAATAATATATAACTTACTTGATAGCAATTGACTCCTCAAATATGCATTTTGTTTTCAGGCAAATATTTAGCCATTGTGATGTTTAGAAATTTAGATGAAAATATTCAAATAAGTTCTAATTATATTCAATTCTTTCTATGCCTTCAAGCCACTTTTTTTCTTTCCTTTCTCTTTTCTTTTTCTTTTGGTTTTGATTCATCTAACATATATATTATATATGTTGTGGATAGCCCTGAGGCTAATTATATTTGATGTTAATTCCATTCTCCGGAGAGTGGTTTCGAACAAGGAATGAGTCAGCACTCAGCTGTTTTCCTGTAAACCTGCTTCCCACCTTAATTTGTAAAATAAAGGGGAACTGATGATTGGGCAGATAAAAGGNAATCACTGTTCTTAATTTTTATTGTCTTGGTTTTTGGTTTTGGTTTTTTGGGTTTTTTTTTTTTTTTTTTTTTTTTTTTAGTTTTATGTTGATTCTTTGACAACTTCATGGCCTTGTATAGGTTACTTGTTCATATTGGAGCCTAATTCCCCTACCCACTCCCCCCACTGTCACCTGTTAACATGTCCCCTTCCACCTCCAGGTCTTTGGTTGTAGGGAGTGGCCCACTGATTACAATCACTGCTGTGTGCTCTAAAATGCTGACTCATCATCTGCTGTGGTCCAGCGCACAGCAGTTCGCAAGCATCCTCTGGCTCTTACATGGTCTCTGGCACCTCTTCCAGTCCAGACGAGCACACCACACCGATGGCCTTGATGCTACAGTGCCTTTCAGTGATGGTTCATGCTCAGCTTTCACCAAGGAAAGTATAAGGCAGGACAAAATGCAGTATCGTGACCTGAAGACACAACGCCAACGGCATGGACCCGGACCCAGACCCAGAGATGCTGGGGACTTGGAAATGATGGGTCCCGACCTTCAAAAACATCTCCTGGGTGCAGTAAAGAAATGGAAACGTTAAGGAAGAATCAAAAAAACAGAAATATAGAAATCAAAATCGTCAGGACAAAAAGGACACAAGGCCTTTGATGGGCTCAGCAGCAAAGCTGGACTCAGCTGTGGGAAGAGACATCCAGGAAAACTTCTAAAACTAAAGAGGAAAGAAAAGCACCTGGGACTCTTTTAAACACCATAATCATGGAGTTACCCTGACATCTGCTCCTAAAAAAGAATGCACAAAACCCCACCTGTCACAGCTGTCAATCTCCATCTACTGTCTCACAATCTTTTTTTTTTTCATTTTTTAATTAGATATTTTCTTTATTTACATTTCAAATGTTATCCCCTTTTCTCACAACCATAACTGGATCTACTGTAACATAAAAACCAAATACACGTTCACAACATGGGTAGACCTGTAGTTAGATTGCACAAGGTAAAGAGGGGGGCTCAACCGACTATTTAGGGTCTTAGTTTTAGATTTTATTACATTTTTTTCATACAAGATATTTTGGGCCGGGCGATGGTGGCACACGCCTTTAATCCCAGAACTTGGGAGGCAGAGGCAGGCAGATTTCTGAGTTCAAGGCCAGCCTGGTCTACAAAGTGAGTTCCAGGACAGCCAGGGCTATACAGAGAAACCCTGTCTCAAAAAACCAAAAAAAAACACAAAAAATTTTTTTGATCATATTTTCTCCCCTCTCCCAACTTCTCCCAGATGCCCAACACCTCTGTACTCACCCAACTTCATAGTCTCTCTCTTTCAAAAAACAAAAAGAGGACAATCAAAACAAACAAAACCCAAAGTCACATATACACAGAGCCTAAAAGAGACACAGTGGAGGGGTGAGGAGGGAGAGAGAATTCATACAAAAAACCCATGAAGTCCATTTTCTGTTACTCAGCTACTCCTCAACACCGGGCCTGCTCTAGAGTGAGATTGATAAGCCCAACGACACACTATTGGAGAAGACGGATTTTCTCTTTTCCAGCAGATATAGTTGAAAATATCTTCTTGGGTAAGACTTTGTGTCTACTTCCCTTTCTTAATTCTGAGACTGCACCTGGTACAAACCCTGTGTAGGCCTGTGTGCACTGTCATAGCCTCTGTGACATCAGTCCTGTGTACATCAGTCCTGTGTATCAGTTCATATGTATATCAGTTCATATGTATATCAGTTCATATGTATATCAGTCCTGTGTACATCAGTTCATATGTATATCAGTCCTGTGTATATCAGTCCTGTGTATATCAGTTTATATGTATATCAGTCCTGTGTATATCAGTGCATATGTATATCAGTCCTGTTGCATCTGGAAGACACTGCTTCCTTGGAGCAACCCACCATCTCTGACTCTTATTGCTGTCTACATTCTTTATACAGAATAGAAAAAAGCTCAAAAAGAAGATTAATTGATATGTTTTACATGTAAATATAAGTATATTATATTTATATATAAGTATATATAATTTGTACTTACATTCAAGTATATTTAAGTATATTAAGTATAAATTGTATATACTTATATAAGTTATATATAATATATATAAATATCTATATATGTAAAGTATGTATAAGTATACATATACTTATGTATTTCTCTATATGTAAAAGTACATGTAGGTATATATAAGTATAAGTATATATAAGTTATATTTAAATATAATTATATACAAATATGAGTATATTTAAGCATATATAAGTATAAGTATATAAATATATAAGTATAAAGATACAAGTATATAAAATATAAGTATTAAGTATATTTGTTCTCCTAGAAGGAGAGAAATATAAAGAGGAGCAGTGATGCTGCAAAGGGATACAGGGTGAGATGTACGCCATGGGGTCAGGGACCCAGGAAAGGGACCCAGGAGGAGAGAGATGCATGAGGGCAGGGTTGTGGATGGAACTCAGAGGTTCGTGGACCACTAGGCTTCTTCTTTCTTTGGTTAGGCTTAATTTGGAGTCTTTTTTTTTTTTTTTTTTTTTTTTTTTTACAAAAACCAAATCATGCTTTTAAATCACCTAATAATATATAACTTACTTGATAGCAATTGACTCCTCAAATATGCATTTTGTTTTCAGGCAAATATTTAGCCATTGTGATGTTTAGAAATTTAGATGAAAATATTCAAATAAGTTCTAATTATATTCAATTCTTTCTATGCCTTCAAGCCACTTTTTTTCTTTCCTTTCTCTTTTCTTTTTTTGGTTTTGATTCATCTAACATATATATTATATATGTTGTGGATAGCCCTGAGGCTAATTATATTTGATGTTAATTCCATTCTCCGGAGAGTGGTTTCGAACAAGGAATGAGTCAGCACTCAGCTGTTTTCCTGTAAACCTGCTTCCCACCTTAATTTGTAAAATAAAGGGGAACTGATGATTGGGCAGATAAAAGGNTTTTGGTTTTGATTCATCTAACATATATATTATATATGTTGTGGATAGCCCTGAGGCTAATTATATTTGATGTTAATTCCATTCTCCGGAGAGTGGTTTCGAACAAGGAATGAGTCAGCACTCAGCTGTTTTCCTGTAAACCTGCTTCCCACCTTAATTTGTAAAATAAAGGGGAACTGATGATTGGGCAGATAAAAGGGAAGGTGGAGCTGAAGGTGGGGAGAGAGAAGAAGGAGAAAATGAAGAGGAAGAAGAAAAACAGCAGAAGCACATAGCCTGGAGAAACTGCGAGTTCTAAAGGAGACGTCTCATAGATGTGAAAGATGGTAGTGTAGCGGTAGATCTGCCCAATCTAGTCGCACAACATGTATTCATCTTAACTGAGTCATGTTTTCATGGCTGGGGCATATTTGGGTTGGAGATTTACCGCAACATATATCTGTGTGTGTGTATGTATGTGTGTGTGTGTGTATATATATATATATATATATATATATATATATATATATATATGTGTGTGTGTGTGTGTGTGTGTGTGTGTGTGATATACACACATATGATATATATTATAAATAATTTATATATATATATGGATTGTATATAGTTACATATAACATAAACATTATATATATTATATATATAATTAGTTAGGGTGCAGCAGAATACAAGTGACAGGAAATTCAGCCTATCTTGAGGACTTTTAGCCTATCTTGAGGACTTGTGGAGGAAGAACAAAGGGAATTACAGAGTCCTGGGACCCATTACAGCAAAGCCATTTTTTTTCCCTGCCATCTAGGACAGATGCTATGTAAATAGAGGGAAGTATCTCAGAACAGATATTAGGAGTCTTCTGTGTCATAGAATGGCCCACGTTAGGTGCAGAGAATAGTATAAGGCCCACTCTCCTTCCACCACCGCGATTTGGTGAACAGATGGGAGACATAGCGCTTGAACAAACAGTAACACACGTAAGTATCACTGGCAGGAAAATCAAAGAATCTATGAGAGATTCCATAGCACCTACCTGCTGCCCACCAGGAAAAGATTTCCAGAATAAGCGCTGCTTGGACTGAGACTACATGGAGCATGCAGAGGGGTTTCCAACTGCAGGGGAGGCAGGCAGGGAAGATAGTGTATGGATGATGGTAGAAGGAGCTCACAGGAAGATTTTGCTTTGCAAAGCTGGGGAAGATTTAAGCTCACCTAAGTGGAAGGAGAGGGGCGGTCCCAGGCTGGAGAGGGCCCAAAGCAAGGCTGTTTTCTCCTTAAGAGATGGTGATTTGGAACAAGGGTTGACACCAGGATCTCACTCTGAACTCCTTATATCATTTGTCATTGCTGTGGAAAGGATTAACAGGTCACATGCAGAGCATGGGGTAGAAGGCAGGTGGATTTACCACAGAAGTGGAAGACTCTCAGGGGATAAGGAGAGTAGACAACGAACAGAGAGACCGGTATGTCCATCTATGTTCCAGCAAGCTTTGTGACACTTTTGAACCTTCTCCCTGTCCAGAGACTGGCAGGCTCATTTGGACGACTCACTCAGGAGGAGAAAATGGCACACCCCTACTCTTTACCAGGAAGCCTCCACCTAGATAGTCACCTTAATCGAGATTAGAGAGCTATCCATCAATGGCCTCGAGGATAGGAATGCATGTGCCTATCTCATTCTTCTGACCACTAATCCAAGTCCTGAATTTCCAGCTCCTCGTTTTACGTGTGGCTTATGAGGGAGTGGGGCGGGGGGGGGGGGTGTCTCACGAGTGACTTTCAAACCTGTAAATGGATGGACATCTAACTAGCTACTAACAAGATGAAAACAATTCATGACAGGGTTTTCATGGGAATACAAACATCTGCCTGCATTATTCTCAGATATTCATGTGTGTGTGTGTGTGTGTGTGTGTGTGTGTGTGTGTTCCCATGTGGAGGCCAGAAAGCAATTTCAGGTACCATTCACAGGCACCATTAGCTCACAGACTAGACTAAGCTGCTGGCCAATGAACTCCAAGATGGACCTATCCTTTCCTCTCAAGGGCTAAGATTTAAGCAAACACCGCCATGGTTGGATTTGTGTCTGTATGTGTGGAGGGGTTGTCTATTTGTTTGTTTTTCTTTTTTCTATTTTTTTTGGGGGGGTAGGTTCTAAGGCATGAACTCAAATCCTTATGCTTGCGCATGCAGCAGTTTACCAACGGAGCCATCTCTCCTTCCCATCCAGATGAAGCAGGCTTGTCTGTTTCCGAGCCTGCATGGCGCACACCGTCAACCGACGTTTCACGTCGCTTGCTCTTCTGGACCCCACAAGGCAGGCATTTCAGGCGCTGGGTTTGCTCAAAGAAACTGGGCGAGGGGATGGAGAGCTAAATTTGGGATGAAGTAATGGTTGCTTTCCCTCCAGAAATCTGTTTTCTCTGATTGCCATCTGCCTGGGGCATGTGAAACAAAAAACAACAAAAAAAAAGCAACTGCTTAGAACAACACAACATCAGCGCAGAGCAAACATTATTTCTGGCTTGTCCCGGTTCAAAGGATGAGCCATGAAGCCAGCTTGCCTGACCATCAATCCATACTACTTCCTCCTTCCTAGCTGTGTGTCCTCAGGCAAGTCACTTGGCTTCCCTGTGCCCCTCTTTGGTATGTAAAGGGAGATGGTAAGTTTTGCCTAATTCCTACTTGGTTTGGGAAAATGAAAATACAGAGAAAGCAAGCCAAAGGCTTCCCAGGCACAGAACTAAACACTCAGCAAATGTCACCTACTTTTAAAAAAAAATGCATACAAATGTCATGGTGCATATAAAAGGGGTTCACCCCTCCACACACTAAGTTTGAAATGATTTGCACTTTAAAGCAATCTCACTTCTTAATTCATAACAGTGGCTGCTGGTTATGGGCTCATAATAATTATGTAACGCCAACATGACTCTGAAGGAAATGCCTCTTGCACGGGTTCTTGGTTGGGCTTATTACACAGAATAATAAGAACCTGTCTCATTAATATTAAACTGCTTTCTGATACACTCAGGGTAATGGACTTTTGAAAGCGTTTCAACCAGCAACACAAAAGCCCGTCGTGTGTAATTGTCTTTGTTTTCCAGGTCGTTAGAAGTACGACTAAACATATGTGAGGTGCATCTACAGGCGTTTTTCTTCCTCCCTCTCGCCGCTCTCTGAAAACTCTCAGAGAGTTGAGGCTTCTGCCGGGTTAGTCCCCACTCTCCCTCCTGTTCCCGCAATGGGACGCGTCCACCACAGGTGTTCGAGCATTCGCCTGTACTCCTCACTGAAAGCTCCTGGAGCTTAGAAGCCAACCCTTGGCTTGGTACACAAGATGCTTGTTCTCTTCCCCCCACCCACCCCCACCCCCCTCGAGCTGCAAAACAAGAGCCTCATCAACTAGCTCCATAAATCATTTTCCAAGCAGTCCCCGACAGACACAAATCAAAGGACGAGCTGGTACGGAACCGATTAAGATCACAAGAGGAGACCGCGGGCCCCATTGTTTCCTCTGTAATGTTATCCCCGAAAAGCCTGCACGGCTGTGCGCGCCTGAGCACTCCCATCCTTGTTGACGAGATTATTTTTAGAAAGTGATGCTTTCCCATTTATAAAGCTCGGGGAGAGGCGACACGGTGTAGGCGGTTGTTCTCAGCCCTGCTGCGCGGCATCACCTGTGTGGAGCTTTGATTACTGCAGATGCTGTCTGACCTCACTCTGGCCAGATGGTTCTGGCAGGAATCGCCCCTGTGGATGGCTGGGGCGGCTTCTGCAAGCCGGGCTGTCTGTCTCGAAGCTCCGCCCCAACTGTGTACCAACTGATACCAACTGTGTGGGAACCTCAGTGAGCAGGGCCAGAGAGAGGCACAGATTGCTTAATTCCCTGGCTAGGGGACCCTAAGCCATAGTTAGGCCCGAGGAACACTGAGCTAAGTAGACTGAAGTCACTCACTTGTTTCACAAATACTGGCAGCTCTTCTACGCAGGGCCTGATCCAGAACAGAGCAGGTAATACAGAAACCGGAATCAAAGTCTTCAAGGGTAAAGCCTAGTATTAGCAATGTTTTGTGTCGGCTTGTGTTGAGCAGAGATCTTAATATGTAGCCCCGGCTGGCCTAGAACTTGATGTATAGAGTAGGCTACCTCAAACTCATGGTGATTCTCTTGCATCTGCCTCTTGGGTGCTGGGATTCTAGACATACACTGACACACCTGACTGGCAATGGTGTGTGTGTGTGTGTGTGTGTGTGTGTATGCACATGTGTGTGTGTGTATGCACATGTGTGCGTTGTGTTCATATATGTGCATATGTGTGTAGCTATGCATATATATGTATGTGCATGCCCATGTGTATGTTGTGTTCATATATGTGCATATGTGTGTAGGTATGCATATATGTGTGTGAGTGTTTATATAAGAATGTGGCCAACATCAGGTGTGGTCACACTATCGTTTCCAGCTTATTTTCTAAGACAGGATTTATCATCAGTACCTGGAGCTTATCTGCTCAGCTAGACTGGCTGGCCAGCCAACCCGAGGGATCTTCCTGTCTTAACCTTCCAGCGGTGGACTTATGGCCATATCTCCACACCTGGCATTTAAAGTGGGCACTGAGGATCCAAGTGTTACCCACTGAGCCACCTCCCCAGCCCTGCACTGCACTGCACACACTTTTTAAAAAAGAAAAAAATCTCACCAAGCA
>LR755329.1:18081-44694 GCA_902729485.2 Mus minutoides
GGGGGGGGGGGGGGGGGGGGGGGGGGGGGGTTGTCTCACGAGTGACTTTCAAACCTGTAAACGGACGGACATCTAACTAGCTACTAACAAGATGAAAGCAATTCATGACAGGGTTTTCATGGGAATACAAACATCTGCCTGCATTATTCTCAGATATTCATGTGTGTGTGTGTGTGTGTGTGTGTGTGTGTATGTGTGTGTGTGTGTGTGTGTTCCCATGTGGAGGCCAGAAAGCAATTTCAGGTACCATTCACAGGCACCATTAGCTCACAGACTAGACTAAGCTGCTGGCCAATGAACTCCAAGATGGACCTATCCTTTCCTCTCAAGGGCTAAGATTTAAGCAAACACCGCCATGGTTGGATTTGTGTCTGTATGTGTAGAGGGGTTGTCTATTTGTTTGTTTTTCTTTTTTCTATTTTTTTTTTTGGGGGGGGGGGTAGGTTCTAAGGCGTGAACTCAAATCCTTATGCTTGCGCATGCAGCAGTTTACCAACGGAGCCATCTCTCCTTCCCATCCAGATGAAGCAGGCTTGTCTGTATCCGAGCCTGCATGGCGCACACCGTCAACCGACGTTTCACGTTTGCTCTTCTGGACCCCACAAGGCAGGCATTTCAGGCGCTGGGTTTGCTCAAAGAAACTGGGAGAGGGGATGGAGAGTTAAATTTGGGATGAAGTGATGGTTGCTTTCCCTCCAGAAATCTGTTTTCTCTGATTGCCATCTGCCTGGGGCATGTGAAACAAAAAACAACAAAAAAAAGCAACTGCTTAGAACAACACAACATCAGCGCAGAGCAAACATTATTTCTGGCTTGTCCCGGTTCAAAGGATGAGCCATGAAGCCAGCTTGCCTGACCATCAATCCATACTACTTCCTCCTTCCTAGCTGTGTGTCCTCAGGCAAGTCACTTGGCCTCCCTGTGCCCCTCTTTGGTATGTAAAGGGAGATGGTAAGTTTTGCCTAATTCCTACTTGGTTTGGGAAAATGAAAATACAGAGAAAGCAAGCCAAAGGCTTCCCAGGCACAGAACTAAACACTCAGCAAATGTCACCTACTTTTTTTAAAAAATGCATACAAATGTCATGGTGCATATAAAAGGGGTTCACCCCTCCACACACTAAGTTTGAAATGATTTGCTCTTTAAAGCAATCTCACTTCTTAATTCATAACAGTGGCTGCTGGTTATGGGCTCATAATAATTATGTAACGCCAACATGACTCTGAAGGAAATGCCTCTTGCACGGGTTCTTGGTTGGGCTTATTACACAGAATAATAAGAACCTGTCTCATTAATATTAAACTGCTTTCTGATACACTCAGGGTAATGGACTTTTGAAAGCGTTTCAACCAGCAACACAAAAGCCCATCGTGTGTAATTGTCTTTGTTTTCCAGGTCGTTAGAAGCACGACTAAACATATGTGAGGTGCATCTACAGGCGTTTTTCTTCCTCCCTCTCGCCGCTCTCTGAAAACTCTCAGAGAGTTGAGGCTTCTGCCGGGTTCGTCCCCACTCTCCCTCCTGTTCCCGCAATGGGACGCGTCCACCACAGGTGTTCGAGCATTCGCCTGTACTCCTCACTGAAAGCTCCTGGAGCTTAGAAGCCAACCCTTGTCTTGGTACACAAGATGCTTGTTCTCTTCCCCCCCAGCCCCCACCCCCCTCGAGCTGCAAAACAAGAGCCTCATCAACTAGCTCCATAAATCATTTTCCAAGCAGTCCCCGACAGACACAAATCAAAGGACGAGCTGGCACGGAACCGATTAAGATCACAAGAGGAGACCGCGGGCCCCATTGTTTCCTCTGTAATGTTATCCCCGAAAAGCCTGCACGGCTGTGCGCGCCTGAGCACTCCCATCCTTGTTGACGAGATTATTTTTAGAAAGTGATGCTTTCCCATTTATAAAGCTCGGGAGAGGCGACACGGTGTAGGCGGTTGTTCTCAGCCCTGCTGCGCGGCATCACCTGTGTGGAGCTTTGATTACTGCAGATGCTGTCTGACCTCACTCTGGCCAGATGGTTCTGGCAGGAATCGCCCCTGTGGATGGCTGGGGCGGCTTCTGCAAGCCGGGCTGTCTGTCTCGAAGCTCCGCCCCAACTGTGTACCAACTGATACCAACTGTGTGGGAACCTCAGTGAGCAGGGCCAGAGAGAGGCACAGATTGCTTAATTCCCTGGCTAGGGGACCCTAAGCCATAGTTAGGCCCGAGGAACACTGAGCTAAGTAGACTGAAGTCACTCACTTGTTTCACAAATACTGGCAGCTCTTCTACGCAGGGCCTGATCCAGAACAGAGCAGGTAATACAGTGAACACTTTGATTCTCTGAGGTTAGAAACCGGAATCAAAGTCTTCAAGGGTAAAGCCTAGTATTAGCAATGTTTTGTGTCGGCTTGTGTTGAGCAGAGATCTTAATATGTAGCCCCGGCTGGCCTAGAACTTGATGTATAGAGTAGGCTACCTCAAACTCATGGTGATTCTCTTGCATCTGCCTCTTGGGTGCTGGGATTCTAGACATACACTGACACACCTGACTGGCAATGGTGTGTGTCTGTGTGTGTGTGTGTGTATGCACATGTGTGTGTGTGTATGCACATGTGTGTGTTGTGTTCATATATGTGCATATGTGTGTAGCTATGCATATATATGTATGTGCATGCACATGTGTATGTTGTGTTCATATATGTTCATATGTGTGTAGGTATGCATATATGTGTGTGAGTGTGTGTATAAGAATGTGGCCGACATCAGGTGTGGTCACACTATCGTTTCCAGCTTATTTTCTAAGACAGGATTTATCTATCGGTACCTGGAGCTTACCTGCTCAGCTAGACTGGCTGGCCAGCCAACCCGAGGGATCTTCCTGTCTTAACCTTCCAGCGGTGGACTTATGGCCATATCTCCACACCTGGCATTTAAAGTGGGCACTGAGGATCCAAGTGTTACCCACTGAGCCACCTCCCCAGCCCTGCACTGCACTGCACACACTTTTTAAAAAAGAAAAAAATCTCACCAAGCAAAGCTGACAAGAGAGAGTAGAGAACCAGGAGCTGGCTGTTTGCTTTGGGGTGAGTTATGTAACAGTTCTAAGCCTCTTTCCTTATCTTTAAGACAGTGGAGAACAAATCTTCCATCCCAGGAGCTGTTATGAGTTTTAAATTAAAAAAGAAGAAAAATCAATAGAAAACTGCACAGTAGATCACATCATACCCACTAGGCATTCTGTGAAGGTGTATTTTCTCCCTTCTCCTCTTAGTTTCTCCCACTGTCCTGAAAACAATATGTTGAGCTAACTATATGAGATGGACAGTCGAAGGTTGAGGCTTGAGATAGAATCTATGCTTTCCACACCACCTAGGCAACCACTTCATATGCAAATGACTCCTGGGTGCATTGAGCTGGCTACAGTTACTGCTGCAGGGATCTGGTCCCTTTCTGGCCTGGGATGACCCTTCTCCAGCCTAGGACCCCCTCCAGGGACTGGGCTCATGGTTTTAGATGGAGAAAGTTGTGGTTTCCTAGAAAGAAAAGAAAATAGTAATACTAATAAGGGTAGTCTTGAAAGGTGATTAGCTTGAACCAGAAGAGAGGCTGAAAGAGGCTGGGGACAGAAAACAAATGTCACTTTCAGGGGACACTTGTAGGTAGGTTGAGCTTTGCAAGTATTTCACTTGTGTCTTTGCATCTCCATAATCAAGAAAATGGAGTTTCCTTTTCTGACCCACATAGGCATGAATAAGAGTTTTGTGTCTGAGAGCAGGTAGGAGGTATAGCATTTGTTTTATATGCATCTTCTTCCTTTTATTATTTAGGGAAATTTTGTATGCATCTAGGTATTTTTTAATTGCATTCTTCAGGGTGAGGGCAGGGAACCAGCTGCTTCACTAGAAAAAAAAAAAAACCTCATTAATGAAATGGGCTCTCTGAACACATAGAGCAAAGAGCTGAATAAAGATGACGTCAGCTTCCTTAGCGTGCATTTTCATTCAAGGTTATCATCCAAGTCCTGCCGGAGGCTTGTGCAGAGCAATTGATCTCCTGACCAGCTGTGAATGCCTCTAGACCGGATCTGCTACAACCTGTCACTTAGGGAGTCCCTCCCATCGGCTGCCTCATTCTGTATCCTTTTCTCTCTTCACCACAGCAGGGATGAAGCTGTCCTCTGGCTCAGGTCCTTCCTGACAACCCCACCCCTGATTCCTCTGCTTAATGTGACTTCCAATGACCTAAATACAAATGGTTTGAACTTGGCCAGAAGCCAAGACATTGAGGGTGCTTTGGTGCCGGCCCGTAGGGCTGCTGGTAGAAGACAGCAGTTCTCTGGGGGCGGGGGGTGAGGGGGTGTCCCTGCAGAAACTGTGTGCATGGTTTTATCTTGATGGTGGTTACATTGTTTTTCTTTCTTTCTCCCCTCACCCCCTACCCTTAAGGGCCTTGCCTGTTTCAATTCATCTTTCCCTTCTTAGAGTCCAGGCTATTGATTGGCTGGAGCTGGCCCTTAAGTCAGAGAAAGGCAGCCAATCAGAGCAGGTCTTTGCCCTGTCTCCCCGCGGAAACCTCTGAAGTAGTGATGAAAGTGAAGGAGAGGCTGCAGGCTGAGCTCCCAGGGGCAGTCCTAGAGAGTGCTCTTTCCAGGGCAAAGTGGGGAGGACTCAGAGCCAAATTCCAGATCAGCCGTCCGTGGCCAAGCCTGTCCCTGGCTCCCACACGCAGCTTTAGCAAAGCCTGGCTCCTGCTCAGCTTACTACATCTAGCTTTTAAAAACCCGCATGGCTGCTGGGGGAGCGAGGAAAGGGAGAAGTGAGGAAGAGGGCAGAAATACTGGAAATGAAGTGTGACCTTGACACTGTAGGACATGATGAGCCCCCACCCCCGAGAACCCTTTTCTCCCTAGCTTCAGGGCTGCCCACCTTAAAAGGAAGCTGGCGTTGGATCAAGGGAAATTATCTGAACTTGTAAATCGGCTTTTAAGTGAGCCTTCCCTGGAGCAGCTGCTCTGAATTTAGACTAGGTGCAGTTCTCAGCATCCGCCATCTGATATGACTCTTCCTAGAGTGAAGTATTTGTCTGTACAAGGTTGAGGAGAAGACAAGACGGCCTGCCGGGTTTCCCCTTAGGACACGTGCAGTATGATAGTCCCTGCCTTCTCCATCTGCTCGGCCTGGGATGAGGGTAGCTAAGTGGTAGAGTGTATGCCTTAGCACATGCAAAGCCATTAGCTCAACCCCCAGCCCTGTAACAATAATAGTAACAGCAGTAGTAGTTGTTTGGCCTACTATCAAATATGAAGGAAAAGGGCAATTAGAGTTTAACTCATATTTGAGTCTAAAATGGAGCATTCAAGACTTGTCTGAAAGGCTCATTTGAAAAACAGACAGGGAACATCTGACTTACTGCCCAGAGAACATGCAGTCGTCGTTTATTTGATCTTGAGATTTTAATGACATCTTCTTCCTCAGTCTCCCTACTCCCCACCCCTGCGTCCTTTCTGTTGACAGGGAGTCTGGTGAAACCCATCACTCATTCCCCATCCATGTTCTGGTCCTGTGGCTCCTGCTTTATGGAATACATTCAATCTGAGGATTATAGAGAGTTGCCTGAGAAAGGGAGGGAACCCGTGGAAGGTTGACTATGGAATGGTCTCCCTGAAGTGCGTTCTTGGCTTTATACACAATATGGGCCACAACATGGGCCGATCCATCATTACATCTTCTTTGGCAAACGTCTCTCTCTCTCTCTCTCTCTCTCTCTCTCTCTCTCTCTCTCTCTCTCTCTCTTCCCTCACCCAGCATCCTGCAGCTTTCTGCTGCAGCTTTCTGGCTAACAGATGTCAGAATAGAGACAACACGGGAGCCAGCAATTCCCATCAGTGGGATCACTTACACGTGTCTCTCCCTGGCAACAGGCTTCAGTGTAGAAAGCTGAATGAGGGGCTGAGAGGATGGCTCCTTGGGTAAAGTGTTTGCTGAGCAAGCCTACGTAACAGAGTTCAGATCCTTAGCACCCGTGAACAGGGCAGGTGGGGTATCGTACACCTACAACCCTGGAACTGAGAAGGGTGATTCTGAGATACCAAGAGGGAATTGGCTAGCCAATCTAACCAAAATGCCTCTGGGTTGGACGAGAAACTCTGTTTCATTAGGTGGAGAGCAATAGAAGACATCCAAAGGCAATCCTTGACCTCCACATGCACGTGTTAGTAAATAACCATGAACATACATGTACACACATACACATAAATGCACATATACACACACAACCACTGAATAAAAGTCCTTATGACCACCAACAAAAAAGACCCAAATGCCTCTTAGGGAACAACATAAGGGAGGAGAACCAAGCCCTGAATAGAAATGGTCCTTTGGAAACAGCAATAAAAACAATTAAGTTTGCTTCTAAACCAGCCAGGTTCAGAAAAAAAACAAGAACCAGTCATGAATGACAGCTAGGAGGGTCGTGTGTCTGTCAGGGTACCAACCAAGGTATTAGTCATCATGACAGACAGACGGCTCTGTAGGATGCATGACTGGATGGGATGGAGAACAGACAGTGGCTGAGCAAAACCATCCGTGCCGTGCCATTTCCCCCACAGTGCCTTCACTGCCAATCATCTTCTGTTGCTATGGAAAATTAACTGAGAAAAATAACTTAAAGGAAGAAAGACTTATTTTGGCTCATGGTTTTAGAGGCTTTGGTCCACAGTGGGCAGAAGCCATCAGGGCGGCCTTGTGGTGAAGCACAAAGACTTAGAGGCAGAAGAGTATGGTGGAACAAAGCTGCTGGCCAGGAAGCAGAAGGAAGGAGAAAGGGATGGAGACCAGGTACATTTTCCAGGCACTCCCCCAATGACCTACTCAAGCTCTGCTTAACTTCCACTTTCTAGTTTTCACTGCCCGTCGATCTTGCGACCAATGGATGTATGCCCGATCAACGGATTACTCCATTGATTAGGTCCGAGCCCTCATGAACCAATCGCTTACCAGAAGCCTCGGAACATTGCATTGAGGACCATGGCTGGACCACCTGAGCCTTTTGAAGATTCTCAAAATCCAAATCATAACACATGCTGTTTCAATTATCTAGGCTGAGCACATGATGTAGGCTTTGTGTGTTTACTGATATTCACTAACTTCTGAAACATATGGATACATATGGATACACTCAAAATGAGTGCAGCCCTACTGCCATCTACCAAAATCAACAAAGAGGAGAAAGCCACTCCAATCATGGCATCAGGGCAGAGCCACCTTCTCTTTCTCCTTTCCCCAGGTAAGCCCTATGCACATTTGTACTTGGAGGAGCTTGTTTCACTATTGCACAGTTATCCGGGAGAATAATTAATACAAAGAAGGAGAGAAGGGCAAAGGAGGGAGATGATATGGGGCCCTGCTTGTTACCATCCACACCCACTCTTTCCCTGAAGAAAAGGCAACCTCTGCCCCACCCCCACTACTGCGGCCACGAATTCTTCTGCCTCTCTCTCTCTCTCTCTCTCTCTCTCTCTCTCTCTCTCTCTCTCTCTCTCTCTCCCCACCCCCCACCCTTGGAATTTTCAAAAATGTTGAAGAGAGACAACCAGGCTGTAGGGTCATTAACAATCTGTGTCCATCCCCTGTGGTACCTGATTTACTCCACTTTCCCATCCTCCTCTCTAATTCTTCACATCACCTATTTAAAGAACCATATTCAGGGCCAGAGAGATGGTTCAGTGGGTAAAGTGCTTTCCGTGTAAGTGGGAAGTTCTGAGCCTGGACCCGTAGCACTCACATTTTTAAAAAAAGCTAGGGATGTAGACAGGATCCTCCAGCTCACCGCCAGTGAGCCCAGTCAACTGGTAAGTTAAGGAAGAGACCCTGCCTCAGAAAACAAGATGGCAGACCATAGAGGATGACACTTGGCAGCCATCTTTGGCCTCTACCTGTGTGCACATATCGTTCATGGATGGGTGCCACCCCACCCCCCACCCCCGTATCAAAAGTGAAGGAAATGGTCACTAGGAGACCAACATGGAAAAGCCACTATTAGCATCAGGATTGAAGTAATTGGATAAGAACGGGTCCCAGAAAAGAGCACCTTGGCAACCCTTGTGGCAGGCCTCTATTCCAACAGAGCCCCATGATGAGCAAGAAAATGATTCTAATTTAAAATCTGCAGCATAAGTTTCATGAAAGCCTTCCAAAGCAACAGGAGAACACACCTGAAATATGTTGCGATTCAATTTCCATTCGTGGCCTTCCACAGAAGGAAGCTCACTGGCATAAAGAGTATAACATTGTCAACTTTTTACAGAGATATACAGCAAAAGTACCTCCTGATGCCTACCTCCCAGGAATATGAACCCGAAAAGCCAGGAAAGCTGTAGCCAGAGCTTTATGGGTGGGGCCACATGTCTGCAGGGAGAGGGCTCATTTACAAGAACCAGGGAATGGAGTTCAAATAGCAACTAATGCTTAGTAGAGAGTTCATATTCACAGGCCACAGAGCCCTGGTTTTGCAGAGTCAGCTTGTTGGTGCTTAGAGCAGCAAAGATCTATACTGAGTGTGTTATTAGGAGGAGGGATGCTTCTTCCTTGGAGAGAAGAGAGATAGCAGATAGCAGCTCACACGTGGCCACCAGACCACGGACTGCTTTCCTGTAGATCTGTGCTGACTTCCTCCAGCACCCTGTATTAATATGAAATTAACAGCACGTTACTCACATGAAACTTTGTCTCTAAAAAGAGAGCCCACATTATGCTTTAAGCCTTTTATTCCCAAATAATAGAAGCCATGAGGTTAAAGTTTGTTCACACAGCTTTCCCCGGAACAGCTGTACAATTTGATGTGGAGGAAGAAAGCAGATACTGTGCAGATCTTTGGAGTTAGAAAGTGCTCTGAAAGACCTAGTAGTAGCGCTTCCCTCCCCATCCCACTCTGTCCTGTGTGGATGGTTTCCTGCGTGCAAGCTTTGCAGAGAAATGCTCCTGTTATTCATTGTTATTACTACTTACAGTGTATCAACAGAGTGACTCACCGCCCCCCCACCCCAAAAGGCTCAAGGAGAACCAAGAAGAAAGGCAGAGGAGCGAGTTCCATTTAGTACATTCCCAATGAGCACTTACTCTGGCATCATAAGGCCGGAGTCTCTAAAGAGTGTGCCGTCCGGAAGACAATGTAAAGCAGAGACATAAATAAACTATACATCATGGCATGTAAGGTAAAGGTCTTACAAAACATGGTTAGCATGTGATGTAGTGGGTGGATCAGGATTTAGAACGACTTATAGAAGTTTCCACTTCTCCAAGAGGGAGAGGGACATGGAGGACAGATGTTAGCCACGCTTAGGGAGACTGGCCCAGATCCCAGCTTCAGAAAACAGCCAGTAAATCCCTGCTGTGGTTTGACTATATCCTTCAAAGGTTGTGTGTTGCAAGCTTGGGAATGAGGCAGTGCTGAGAGGCAGAGAGGGACCTTTAAGAGAAAACAGAACTACCATATGGCTCAGCCTAACCACTCCGGAGCACAGCCCCAAAGGACCGAGTATACCACCATAGAGACCCTGGCACGCCCATGTCCATAGCTGCTCTATTCGAGGTATCTAAGAAATGGAATCAACCTAGATGCCCAACTCCAGAAGAACAAATAAGGAAACTGCGATGCACACACACAATAGAATTTTAGTCAGCAGTTAAAAAAGTTAGACCATGGTGTTTGGAAGGAAATGGCTGCAACTGAAAATATTTATGTTAAGCAAAATGAACCACATAGTTTCTTCCATTCAAGGACCCTAGGTTTTCATTTTTATATGAATCTAAGAGGAAATTTAACAGAGGTTAAGTTTGGAATGTAGAGACATCTCAGTGGTTAAGCGTTGAGCTGAGTTCCTAAGAGCTACCTGTAACTCCAGCCCTAAAGGATCCAACACCAGGAGTGGGCAAGGATGTGCACGTGCACATGTTCACGGGTGTGCATATGCATCCATGAGCACACACACAAATATTACTTTTTAAAAAATATTACACACACACAGGAAATAATACCTGTGCACCAGGTATCAGAGATTTTCATTCTTTTGCTGTGTATACAGTACAGGTCATCGCAAATTAGGAAGGGAACTATGAGTGGACAAAGGGGGTTTTAGAGGAGCCTAGGGAGGAGTAAAAGAACAAAAGGAGAGTGACATCATATGATATAAGAGCAGAAGAGGGGGGAGTGGGGGATGAGGGAAGGGAACAAGCATAACACAAACAAAAACCAAGTTGGTATGACATTCCCACAATGAAATTTACTACTTTGTTTGTTAAAAATAAAAAAAAAAAACATATAATAAGAATGAAGAGACAGAGTGTAACATGAGGGAGGTGGCTCAGTCTTTGGTGACCCCACTACTGGAAGTGATTTTAATCTCTCCTGACATCAAGTTGTCACTTAGCAGGTCTGACCCCTGAATAGTTCTTGGCTTCCTGTTCAACACGTTGACCTCTCCCTCTCTCAAGGGCTCTCCTGTGATGTCATCAACTGTTAGGCCTTCGTCGGCTGATGCTGGACTTTCCATCTCTATAAAGCTGTGAGTCCAGCCTACTTCTGCTCCTTTGTTGTAGTGGTGAGAGGTGAGTTTATATGCATCTCCAACCTCCCCAAGAAGAGAAGACATGGCTTTAACATGAAAGAATGAGTGGATCTCCAAGTGGAGTGCCTAAGGCACTTGTAAAAATAGCAACAGGTTACCTTCCATTTTAAGGTGCACGGATTACTAGTCTGTAACCCTGTCTCTTCAAGCCCTAAAATAACAAGTGTGCATCAGTTAGTTTTAATGGAAACGAGGACTCGTGACTTCAGTGAAGGAAGTAAATAAGTGGAGAAAGATGCAGGGTGGAAGAAAGGGAGAGACAGCAGGGCCAGGTAGCATGCGGATCATGGTTCTCAACCTTCCCAACGCTGAGACACCTTCGTACTGTTCCTCATGTGGTGACACCCACCCGTAACATTATTTCATTGCTACTTCAGAACTGTAATCTTGCTACTATTCTGAACTGTAACATAAATATGCATTTTGGAGGGTATTGGGAAGCTAGAGTCTTTTGAAAATATGTCATTTCCCAGATAAAAACTGCAGCCGCAGATTTACTCAAGCATACGTGACTAAGGTAGAGGTTGCACATGTGTGTATCATGCTCTGTACTTCTAGAGGTCAGAGGACAGTTTGTGGGAGTTAGTTCTCTCCTTCTAGCATGTGGGTCCCAGGGTTTGATTCAGGTCCTCGGGCTTGCCAGTGGGCCCATCTCTGATGAACCTTCTCTAGGACCCTGGTGCTTCATGTTCTGCTGTGTTTTCTCACATTGAGGGGATTGTAGTGATGAAGAAGCTGCAGTGAGGAGAAAAAAAGACAGTTATGTGAGTAAATCTTAATTGTCAACTTACTGGGATTTGGAATCACCCAAGAAACAAACATCTCAGTGTATCTTTGGTGGTATTTCCATGGACCCAAATGTGCATGGCACCATCTGATGTTGGGTATTAGAAAAGGTGAAGCCAGATGAGTACCCGCATCCATTGCTCTCTGCTTTTGGACTGTGCTCACAATGTGACCAGCCACCTTATACTCACAGGAGTTCTCCTTCACTACCATTATATCCTGTGAAACTGTGCTCCAACCTAGCTACTCCTTCCTTACGTTGCTTTAATTCGGTATTTTGTCTGAAGACAGTAACTAGTACAGCAGAATGTCACGGTCAATGTGGTTAGGAATGACATAGGGCTGGCGAGTATTCACTGAGGTGTGCAAAGGAAAGATGACATCTTTATTCCCTTACACAGTTTATACGTCAATGTTTACTTCTCTATCAGTGTGAAGTGACTTGGACTTCACAGACAAACCTGAGTCCTATAGCCAGCACATAAGCTTCTCAGAAGAGAGCAAACCTCTCTGGACCATCAAAAGTCTTCTTCCGGAACCTGGTAAGCTGAGACGGCTATGTCTATTAGCGGCCACCAAGGTGTACTGAATTCAACCTTGCTTTTGGGAGGGTGTGTGGAGCCTATCCTTGGAGGATAGGATGCTGGCCATCATCTGTCTTCAGCCTTGATGTCTCTAGCTCCAGTACCATAATTGGTTAGCATGCAGTAAGTACTTAGATAGAGTCTCTAGCCATAACGGACTCTTTGTCTCAGGCTCAGGCAATGGGAACCTTAGGAATATCTAGATAATGAAACAATCTTAAAGGACCTGGGAGTCAAATGTGAAATTCCTTGGGTCTGAGTGTCAGGGTGACTATAGGTATTTTAGAGACTATCATCCTTGGGTCTGGCAGTCCATCCACATTGGAAAGTAGTGACAACTTGCAAATGGTGACTGAAAGTGTGCCACAGATAAATCCCAAGTTCTTCTGGCATCCCAGTAGTCAGTATGTGTTGGAATAATCTATCAAGCCTCTTTCTTTTTGTTTTTCTTTTGGTTCAATTTTTCTATGTTAATAAATTTTTTATTTTCATACAGTTACAGTGAATAATATGCTATTTTGCCTATGTCCATAAGTGATGATATTTTGTAAAACAATAGCCTATTATCAAAACCAAGACTTTTTTTTTTAACAACAAAATAGGGACCAAGGATCCCTCATGTTGGCCTTTCTATATAGCAGGCCTGCTTCTCTCCCCTCCTCCAAACTCTTTGTCAATACTGTCAGCCTGAAATGATCTAGAATCAGCTAAGAAACAAACCTTTAGGAAGGTCCATGAGTGATTGTGTATTAATTGAAGTGGGAAGATCTACTCTAAATATAGATGGCACATCCCCTATGCTAGGGTCCTGATCTGCATTTTAAAAGGTGAAACCAGCTGAACATTGGTACTCATCTTTCTTTGCTTCTTACTGCAGATGTGATGTGACCAGTAGCCCATTAAGTTCCTGCTACCAGGACTTCCCTACCATGATAGACCATGAGCCAGACTAAACCCTTTCTCCCTTCAGTTACTCACGTCAGGGTAATGTTTCACAGCAACAGGAAACGTAACTGAGACTTAAAGTGGGTACCAGAAATGGAGATTTTTATTGTGATCAACTTGACCATGTGATTATTAGATTTTTTTGCAAGTATTTGTGGCCAAGATGTAGATGACTTTGGTACGTTGGACTAGAAAAGCTGGGAACTGAGATTAATGGGGCTTTCTGGTGGGAGCTTGGAAGATAAATGGTGTGAGCTGTAGAGTGGAGAACTGATTCACGAGGTCTCAGAGGAGAGAGTAAGGACTCTATCAGGAATGGATTCTGCCCATGTCCTAAAATTTTGAGTGAAGTTGAATTTAAAAATAGTGGACTACTTTGGCTGCGAAAGTTTCATAACAGGGGAATATTCCAGTTGTGCATGTCTAATTTTATTACACTTATCCAGTTCTATGGTGAAAATAGCAAATAAATAGATAAATCAAGCAGAAAGATATAAAAGATGGGCAGTTTGTTGAGAAAGAAAACTGCTTAGGCAAGTTAGTTTAGAGGTTGCAGTTGTGAAAAGGAACATCCCACTCCACACTGGAGCAGTAGGAGACATATCTCAACAGCAATCCCTCTCTAATCAAGTCTTCTGCTTGTAAAAAATTCAAACTTATTTGATGAGTCAAGAATTCAACTGAAGAGGCTCTCAGTCATTTGTAATTTTCTTTATCCTTTATTCTGAACTTAACATTATCTGATGTCTATATTTTTCTTTCATTTGGTTACTGTTCCTATTTTTTTACTTTCAGTTTGAAGTGGGTTTCTTATAGATAGTGTATAGTTGAGTTATGGTTTTAATCTACTATATCAATTAATATTTAGTCCATTTATATGTAGTGTAGTTACTAATGTGTTAGACCCTTGCTTTATTTTGTTTTCTTATTGACTTACCTATTAATTTTCTTTCTGACCTTTTGTTATGTGACATTGTTTTAGAATTATTCTTTTATTCATTTGTAGTATTTTTGGAAATATCTATGACTTTTGTAGTGATTATTGTATTTTCATAACTTCTCATAGTCTTTAATGTAATTGTTTTGCCAGTTCAATTACAGTAGACTATGAACATCTTTATACTGCCTAATTTTATGTCAACTAAACACAAATGAGAGATGTTTGGGAAGAGGAAACCTCAATTGAGGAAATTGTCCTGCTACATTGGATTCTGGCAAAGTCTGTAGTGTTTTGTTTTGTTTTGTTTTGTTTTGTTTTGTTTTGTTTTTAATTAATAATGGATGTGAAAAGACCCTTCTCAGTGTCCATAGTACCTACCATGGACTTCTGGTCCTGGGTACTTTAAGAAAGAAGGCTGAGACAACCATGAAGAACAAGCCAGTAAACAATGTTCCTCCATGGTCTCTGTGTCAGTTCCTGCCTCCAGGTCCCTACCTTGAGTTCCTGCCCTGACTTTCCTGGATGATAGACTACAAGTTGTCGGATGAAATATCCCTTTTCTCTTTATGGTGATTTTAATCATGGTGTTTTATCACAGCAATTGAAACCCTGAGACAAAGCCCTTCCCTACATCCCTATTTTAAAATATAATTGTCTTAGTTATTTCCTCTATGGGATCCAGAATCACATCAGGCCATGCTATGATTTTTGCTTTCATTGTCAAACATAATTTAGGAAACCAAGAGAGGGGAGTCTATTATATTTATCCAAGTTTTCATATACCATGTTTTCTTCATTTAAAGAGCATTTTCAGGGGCTAGCGAGATGGCTAAGTGGTTAAGAGCACTGACTGCTCTTCCAGAGGTCCTGAGTTCAAATCCCAGCAACCACATGGTGGCTCACACCCATCTGTAACAAGACCTGATTCCCTCTTCTGGTGTCTGAAGACAGCTAGTGTACTTACATATAATGAATAAAATAAATCTTTAAAAAAAAAGAGTATTTTCCTCAGAAATGTCTGCTTTGTTGGTGACAGACTATCAGTTTTACTTCATCTATGAATGTCTATGGATCAAATTCAAATAGTTGGGTTGGCAGAGCAAGCATTTTTAGTGGCCCTCATTAAGTATTTTTATTCCAGTGACCCTCACTAAAGTGTTTTTGTTATACCTTGAAATCTTGGTCAAACACTTTTTCTTCTTGACATATGCCAGTTATCTTTCGTCTTCCCTGATTACTTTCATTCTGTCTGAGATGGGGTTGACTATGGGGTTCGTTTAAGTTGTCAATTGAAGACAATCTAGACTCACCTGTGGAGAGTGTCAGAAACGAGGAGCTGCCGTGCTCTGTTGGCTTGTGGGCATGTCTGCCTCGGATTATCTTAATGACCTTGACGGATGTGGCAAGACTCAACCCATTATGGGTGGCAGCATTTCCGATTTGAGTCATAGACTAAGAGTAGGGAAGGTGAACTGAGGAGTAAACCTGTGTTCATTCATTCTCTCTGATCTTGACTGTGGATGTGATTAGCTGCTTCAAGCTCCCGCCCCTACCATTTCCCTGCCAGGATAGACTGTAACTTGGAACTGTGATCTGAAATGAACTCCCCTCTTCCCCATGTGGCTTCTCTCTCAGTCTTCTGTCATAGCACCTGGTACGGAAGCTAGGGCATGACTGAACAGTGTCCCTGACTAATCCACCTTGATTCTCATCCAAACCTTAACTCCTCGTTAACTTTATTCCCTATCTGATAGACACTACATTTCCACTCCACTTTCACTGTGTTTTAGTGTGTGCTTCTATAACAAAACACCACAGTTAGCTAGTTTACAAACAACTCACTTCCTTGCGCTAGGAACACAGGGTCGAGGACCCAGAATGGTTGCTCTCTGGTGTGGGTTTTCTTTCTAGCTTGTAGCTGGATGGCTTGTGGGCATATCCTCATGTGACAAGAAAACAAAGGGAATGGTTCAATTTTGTTGCTTGTTGCCCAGACAAAAGCAACTTGGGGAAGGATTTATCATGTTACAGCCCATCATTATGGAGAATTATAGGTTCCAGGAACCTGAAGCAACTGATTGCATCACAGCCACAGTTATGAGTAGAGAGCAGTGAGCTAATGAATCTAACATTAGTGTTCATCTCACTTTCTACATACTTATACAATCCAAGATCTCCTTCCTAGGGAATGATGCCGCCCACAGTTCCACAGGCCTAAGGTCTTCCCATCTCAATGGAAGATAATTCCCCACAAGCATACCTGTCGGCCCTCCTACTCTGAGAGTTTGCTCAGGTGATTCTAGATTGTGCCAAGTTCGCAAACTGTCACAGAGTGTGTCTGACTTCTCTTAGAACAATATTGCCATCATGAAAGGTTTCACTCTCATCAAAGTCTAATCATCTCCAAAGGTCTATTGGAAATATATTCAACAATAGGACTTTAATATATGAGTCTGTAGTGTAAAATAATTCAGTCTATAATACACTCCTCTGAAGTTCTTAGGACCTTTTCATGGCTGGGGCCATTTTTTCTTACATGAATTCAATCCTTTCCCAACTGGACTCTTTATCTATAGTGTCCCAAAAACAATCATTGCCCACACTGTATGTAACAGGACTACTATCATTATCTTGCAAGAATATACTTCAGTAGCTCCTGACTGACATTAAGTCAAGTTGCTATTCTGTATTCTGACTGATTATGTTAAGTCTAGATGCCTGAGCACATCATCAAAGCTCTTGCTGGTTCCAGCATCAAGACTTCCAAAGTTTGTCTTTTAGACTTTGTTGAATCTAAAATGTTCCTCATCCTTAAGATTCAACTTAGACATCCTCTCCTCTAACAAGCCCTCTGTGGCCCTTTCGGCTGTATTTAGGTATCTTTTCTAGATGTCTTCGATAACCCTTTCTTACCATGCAGTCTTATTGTATCTTTATATTTTCCTTTCTATTGTCTGTTACTCCACCTGGCCACAGGCTCTTCAAGAGCAGTAGCTTATCCTAACTCTTCTCTTTTCCCAAGCGCAGGGTTTCATTCCTAGCACAGGAAGATTCTCTGTGATTACTGGGTAGAGTCAATTTTGGCAGCTTCTTTACTTATGGGTGGGAAAACCAGCAAGGAGAACGTGAGCTGTCACTCAAAGGCAAGCCAATAAGGAGCTCAGGAAGCAGAATGTGTCCCTATGGTGATTCAAGCATTGCTTTCTGGCCCCACTACTAAAGGAGGTGAACGTAGTCAAATTACTAAGCTCCTCAAGGCCTCTGTGGGGGTTACTAGTGTTACCCGGATCTAGACTCACCCAGGAGACAAACCCCTGGGCATGCCTGGAAGGGACTTTCTGGGTTGGACTAATTGAGATGGAAAAACTTACCCTGATATAGATAGATGACATCTTTCCCTGGGATGGAGTTTAGATAAATAAAAAGGCTTGTCTTCCTTCTGAACGTGACCTGCCTCCTCAGCTGCTGCTGTGCCTTCCCACCACAGTAGACAACAGCCGCCCAAACCATGAGCCCAAGTAAACCTATTCTTAAGGTAACTTTTGTCAGACATTTTGTTACAGCAGCAATAAAGCCCTGAATATAGTCTTCCCAGATAAAACTAAGGCATTGTTCTAAATCACTCCCTCTGTATCAGAGACTAAGATCTCATAGTTTGATATGAGTAGAGGGTCTGGTAGGAATGGCTCAGAAATCACAAACATGGGGTATGTCTTATTTTGGCAGAGAATGATTTGGGTGCAGACAGGTTTATAATGAGTCTATGCAATCTGTATGTTGTCAACTGATCACCCCTTTTGCTGGTTAGTTCAACGATTATTGGGCTTCTGATGGGCAGCAAGCACCAGATGGGTTTCATTTTCGATATTTTGGAAGTGTTGTTACACAGGAAGCAGAGGCACGGAGTTCTCTATAATTTGACATAATTTTTCAGAGTTCAGACAGAAACAGTGTGTTCATAAAGAAAAAATATATGGGACGAAGAATTGCTCCCTCCGACTGTACTCAGAAGTAGTTATGTAACGGCTCCATTGGAGATGCCTGAGTCATAGGATGTAATCCATCATAAGGCAACCCATCAGATTTAGTCTAGGGACTCAACATTGGCTCTGCATTTAAAGAAAACTTAGCATACATTTCGTTCTTCCGGTCTCTGCCAGGTAATAAGATGTCGTCGCGAGCGTAATGCCTCGAAGCTGAGGTGCAAAGCTCTGTGTGACATCGCGGCACCAGCTTGGTTTTGAAGAGCGATGGCTTCTCTCTCTCCTCCCTATCTCTTGTTCTTTAATTTGTAGGGTTAATGGGGGTGGGTGGGCTTGATACTCCCCATGGATGGGCAAACTGGGCTAAAGATGGGGAAGAGAAGCAGAGCGCTTCTAGCTTGCGTGGTATGCCTGTGAAGGTCTCACACTGCTCTTCTCGGGGCCTTGGTTGGTGTTTAAAAGCAGCTCTCTCATTGGTGGTGTTGATGACCATTGGGAGCTCTCGAGGGTGGGGCGTCTATTGGCTGTGTTTTCCTATGAGGACACAAAAAGATCCTCTCGGGAGCCGGGCATGGTGGCGCAAGCCTTTAATCCCAGTACTCCGGAGGCAGAGGCAGGCGGATTTCTGAGTTCGAGGCCAGCCTGGTCTACAGAGTGAGTTCCAGGACAGCCAGGACTACACAGAGAAACCCTGTCTCAAAAAACCAAGAAAAAAAATCCTCTCGGGGCTGGTCATTTGCTCCCCCTCCGCCCCCCACTTCCAGGAATCTCTACCTCCTCCAACTCCTCCTCCGACTCCTGTCTTTCGAGTTCTGTCCCCTCTGCCCAGGTGACCCTCTTCTGATCCCTCATGCTCTCGTAGCCACTAATGATCTTGAGAAAAGAGAAATATCCCCCCAAACATGTGTTATTTTCTTGAGAAAAGAGAAATATCCCCCCAAACATGTGTTATTTCTAGAAAATAGCCTTCCTCTCTGATTTCTTGTTCCCACATCGTAATGCATGTTCGATTTATGTAAGGGCTGTAAATGCCACGGAATCAGATCTTTGACAACCTCCTTTGCATTTGCTGGGGCGTGCCGGAGCTTAAACCTAGGAACTCATGCGTGCTTAGCATACTCTCTACCACTAAAGCTACACTTCTAGCCCCAGCTGTCTCCTTTGTGAATTTTATAGAGTGAGGGTCTCCTGTGTCACTTTAAAAGTGGACAACTGGGGCCAGGTAAGATGCTGCATGCCTACTGTCCCAGCACCTGAAATGCCTTAGCCCAAAGGAGCCTGAGTCCATGAGAGCCACGACAGCCTGGGTTACATAGTGTGACCCCCATCTCAGACTAATGAATAAAAGAGGAGTCAAATCAAAGAGGAGGGGATTATTTAGTGAAGCTTTCCTCTTCATACCTGCCCTCTCAAAGTAGAGAAACCCACCTCTAGCTAGCTTTGGCATATGATTGACAGGTCATTGTGATGAGTAGGCTCTTCTTGTGTTTTACAGTCTAAGGAAAGGGTAAGATTATGTTTCTAGGTTGTTCTGTTTTGGTTTTATGGCAGTGCTGGAGGCTGGATCTAGGATCTTTCATATATTCGGTAAGCGCTCCTCCTCTGAGCTGGATACCCAGTGCTCATTTGCCTTTTGAATTGAGACAAGATCCCAGAGAGTGACCCAGTCTGTCCTTGACCTTACTCTGTAATACAGTCTGGTCTTGAGCTTGCTATCCTCCTGCCTCAGTCTTCCAAGGAGCTCTCTTGCCCAGCCTGCACCATACCACCAGCCCTGCCGTATTCACTTTCATGCCTGGATACTGGACACTGCATTTGCTTACAGGACCAGCAAGCTTAAGACAACAGGAATGCATTTTTTTTTTCAAATTCTAGAAACAGGAGTCTGGAATTAGGACCATGCTTCCTTAGCGGGAGCCAAATTAACATCCATTTCACACTATCCTAATCTCAGGTAAGGATACTGCTACAGCATCTGATGGACCAGATGGCTTAAACAATAAATGGTTTCTCAAGGTTCTCTGGAAGCTAGAAGCTCAGGGTCCAATGGCTAGCCAGCCTGATATCTGTTGAATGCCTAGTCTGCTACTGGTCACCTCTTTATATCATTAAATGAAGAAGATAAAAATAATCTCTCCTAGATCACTTCTAACAGGGAGACTGATTTTATTCATGAGATCCACTCTCTCATGATGTAAATATCTCCCAGTGGCCTCACATTCTAATATCATTCCACTGGGAAGTTAGGATTTTTACCATATGAATTTTAGGGAAACAATAATATAATCTCTGGACAATCATAACTATCACCCATTGAATTGTTTGTGGTCATTATCAGTCCAATTTTTTTTCTTTTAGTGTTTGTGTGTGTGTGTGTGTGTGTGTGTGTGTAAATGTTCACATGTTCATACAAGTACAGGCACATGTATGTAGAGGCCAGAGGTCGACATCAGTATTTTCTTCAATTGTTCTCTATCTTATTTTTTGAGAGAGGGTCCCTCTTTGAACCTAGATCTAGATTTGCCTAGGCTAGAAGGCCAGTAAGGTCTACTAGCCTGTGTATCTTGGCCTCCCAAATTCTGGGACTATAGGCAAATGCTACCACATGTATTTAAACAAACAAACAAACAAACAAACAAGAAAACACCCTAAATGTTGGGTATTCAATCTTAGGTCCACCTGATTGCATAGTAAGTCCTTTTCTTTACCAATCATTTCTCAGGCATTGTACCATTCCAATTTCTGTTGATTTTTTTAAATATGTCCATCCTCTCTACTACGTTTCTGCAGGGTCCCATTATAAATACATCAGTTACTGCTTTAAGTCTCACCCGAATGCAGTGTGCTATTACCTTAACTGTACCAGTTCAAAGAGTCTCTTTATAAGTTATAGGTGCAGGTTCTTAGTTGTGATGAATTTTGGTGGTGAGAGAGAGGAAGGAAATCACCTTTTAACCCAGTTTAGGTGCATTATAGTATTTTTTGCATATAAAGGTTTGATATCTTTACAACTATGAAAATGCACATCATTTTATCCAAAATAAGGTTTTAAAGCCCCCTGTGGCTTTACTTTTGTGTGGGCTTATGGCAGGCACCTGCTGGTGTCACTGGAGCACACTGCACACTCATGGATGGATGTCACAAAGGGAGCACACGGTTTAGTAAGCATGGCTAAGGCAGCCTGGGAGAGAATCAGAGCCAGCTAATAATAGCTGCTCATGAGATGAGTGAGCTGTTGGATTTTAGGCAACTGAATCCTCAGAGAGGCAATGTGCTAACTGTAACATGTGACTTGTTGGGATGGTTTGAATATGCTTGGCCCATGGGAGGTGGCACTATCAGGAGGTGTGGCCTTGTTGAAATAGGCATGGCCTTGTTGAAGTGCATTGCTCTAGGGGTGGGCTTCGGTTCTGCCCAGTGTGGAATGAGACCCTCCTCCTAATCTACTCCTAGTTGCCTTTGGATCAAGATGTACAACTCTTGGCTCTCTAAGAGTCTCTTCACAGCAATAAAACCTTAACTAAGATACCTGTGAAACCAAGACGCATACATCATAAATCTGAGTATTTTGACTGTTGTATCATGTGTGGTTTGATTCCAGATTATAATGTTTTAAGCTCCTGTGGCATTTTTTTAATTCTCCTAGGAGCAACTCATGGTATGAGTCCTTTTTCCTGGAAGCTTGAATAGTCAGATGCAAGCTTATTCAAGTGATGATGTAGGTGACACTTACAACCCAAGGAACTGATGATAATCCTCTAAACCAAGATTTTTACAGACCTCGGGTGTAGTTTCTTGCTAATGTATCAGCTACTGATTGTTCTGAATTTAGACCTGAAAAGAAGTGCAACAAAAATGATATACTGAGCCTGGCAGTGGTGACGCATGCCTTTGATCTCAGCATAGGCAGATTTCTGAGTTCGAGACCAGCCTAGGCTACAGAGTGAGTTCCAGGACAGCCAGGGCTATACAGAGAAACCCTGTCTCAGAAAACAACAACAACAATGATATATGGATAAAGACAAGGTATTGACTTTCCATTTAGTCCTTCTAGTCTGGGACTAATCTTTGTATGGTTATTGATTTCGCTCAGCCAAGAGTGTCTTTTGGAAAATGCTATGTATGTCAGATATATGCACTGCACACACACACACATACACAACACACACACACGCACATACACACAGATGCCAATACACATGCATATAAACACATGCATATACATATACATACACACACACATACACATTCACACATATACCCATCTTTGCTAATCTACTAATTCAGTGAGGCTGTCTGCAACTTTAGCAACTGAAGTAGCATCATTACAAAGCACGCATCTCTTGTTCAGAGATTTTTAGACATGGGTAATTTAGTTCGTAATTTACTTCTCTGTCTTGATATTATAATCATTCTTCCACATCACTGGGGCATTGGTTCTAAGACTGTGTCTGCAGGTCAGCAAAGTCTGCAGGTGTTCGGTGTTCCTTATAACGTTGGTTAGCACTTATATGAAACCATGCAGTTCCTCCCAGATATGCTAAACCATCTCTCGAGTCTTACAACCCCCCCACACAATGTAAGTGCTGCGCAAGCTGTTCCACTATGTTGTTTAAGGAAGAACAAGAAGACAAAAGTCTGAACATGTTCAACACAGGTGTAACTTTAGCTTTGTTTGGTTGAATACAGGGATGGAACCCACAGCTCCCGAGGGCCGACTGACTGTACTTCTCTTCCAAGTGTCCCAGTGCTGCCCCATGAGTATGTTTGGACATGCAGACTGAGTCCGTGCATACCTACCCATTCTTTCTATGTAAATGACTTACACCAGATTTACATTGCCTTGAGAGATTGTTGTCTTTGTAACTCACTGTGTTGCAGAGTCTTTATTGGAATTTGTGTTGTGCTTTCTTTTGTAAGACATTTGGATTCTGTGAAAAGCGTTGTGTATGTAATGGAAGCAACACCCACTCCATTGCTTTGCTACTGGGGCGCTGCCACACTTCTGTTTGCTTTCTCTTCCTTTTTTTTTTTTTTTTTCCAAATCACCAGAATAGTTCCTAGGAATGGAAATGATAAAACATTCTTAAAGACACAGTTGATTCAGACTTGGGAGATGGCTCGGTCGGAGAAAAAAAAAAAAAAAGTTCCCCGTGCAAGCAAAAGGACAGGCGTTTGGAGCTCTAGAACCTGTATGAATGCCAGGTCATCATGCTAGCCCACAATTCTAGCCTTGAAAGGCAGAAGCAGAGGATCCCTGGAGCAAGATGGCCAGAGAGAGTAGCCCAATCATCAAGCTCTGCGTTTGATTGAGAGGCTCTGTCTCAAAGAATAAGGTGGAAGAGCCGTCAAGGCTCAGGGGAGATGCTTGATACAGATCTCCTGCCGCTGCAGACATTTGAACACAAGTGTACACATACCCACACAAAGGTGACCACACACACACAGGAACATGCATACACACATGCCCACATACACTGGAGAAAAGAGAACAAGAACATCATGGTAGGCTCCTTACTATTCATCAGTAGGCAGTAATTGTCATTGGAAATGACCCTTCCTTAACTGCCAGCCTCACTGAGCCTTTCACGCCACTTTGTCCTGGCTTAAACCGCAGTAGCAGATGCACCCCGTACTTGATGGAATTTACGGACTGCTATAAATTGAGCATGGCGGGAGGTAAATACCCACAGTTGGAAAGAACCAGCTGTGTAGCAACCAGAGAAATTAGGAGGCTTCTGAGCGAAACAGACTGTTTTTATAAAATACATCAGGCAACAAAAGTCCTTGGTGGTGGGGTTGGGGTTAGGGTTGAGGGAGGACAATACGGCAGCTTTGCAAAATTGTTGGGCTGGTTTTATACCCTCTCTATTTTTAAGCTGCTTTTAACTTAAAGAGCAGAAAAGACCATCTTTGGAGTTGCGTGGTCTTGCAGAACTGGTACATTGGGGTCCTGGAATCACTGATACAAAGAGTGAGAAGGTGCTGTGACCTGTTTCTGTTGGCCTCCCCTAACCTCGTCCTCTTTTGTGTGTTTGTGTGTGGGGGTGCTGATGACAGAGCCTGCAGGGTCAAAGGTAGCAGCTGCCAATGGGAAGAGGGCAAACCTAATATTAAGCAACCAAAGGGGACACTGGTTGTTCTGGTGTGCATGTGAAGTGTGCCCCACAGGATCGGATGTTTGGACACTCCGCCCTCAACTGGCAGTCTTGTCTGGAGAGACTGTGGAACCTTTGGGACCTTGGGCCATTGACTTATTTCTAGTTGAGTCCTGCATCCTGTCCTCTATAAACAGCTGCTTCTGCTGCCTTGTTTTCCTTACCATGGTGCATTGAAATCTCTGAAATCATGGGTCTGACTAAACCTTTCTTCCCTTATACTTGTCACCCACGGATGCTGAGTACAGTATCTGATCATCCCCCAGGAACGTGTGGGGATCAGCCCAGTGTGTAGTACCTGCTTAACTCAGGGCAGACCATTTGGAATCCTATCTGCTAGATGAGTAGAATGTTGAATGAAACCCCGGTGACTAGAGTCAGAATCAGTCAAGGCTTCCGGTTATCAATGCAGCCAGCCATGCTGATCTCTCCCTAAAGGAAGAGGGGCTCACATCTACTTTCTCCTGGAAGCTCTGCAGTTTGGAGAAACGCAAGACACAAGCCAAGATTGCAGAGGTCCACGGGCTGTCTGCGGAGATCAGAGAACTGAGAAACGAAGACGGATTAGAACTACAGGCTTTGGTCACCATGCTAAAGAGAATATCGAAAGCGGAAGTCATCCTGGAGCAATGGAAATGCCAGGTCCCTCCGCAGCTAAACCAGTCCCCTCTGTTAATATGCCCAAGGCTAGTGGTGGCGATCAGATCTGGAGCTGGCACAACCACGTACAGCAATCCCTGGAACTCTTGTTAAAATGCAGACTCTGATTGGGTGTGAACCCCTGTACAAGGTTCGGAAGTTTTCGTAAGTTTCCCCACTGATCATGATTCGGGTTGTTTCCTAAAGCAGCAGGGTTCTGGGCCTCATTCCTTACTCTCACCGCTACAGCCCACAGACCTTTGTTATCTGCCCAGCTCTACCTGTCCAGTTCCATAGGCATCACGTCTGACCATCGCCTTCTGTTCTTTTTGTCCTCCTCTGGTGCCTTTGTATGCTAGCCTTTTGTGTTCCTTCCAGACTGAGCACAAAGAAAAAGAGCTTAGATTCAGAGTCTAGATCTAGCGAGATGATAAAACACAAAATGTGCGCTCCTTTGTCAAGTGGCTTGACCTTTTAAGGGCAGAAGGGAGCACCAGGGTGCCATCCGTAGGCCAAGAAAAAGTCATAGATTTACCTTGGGATTTCATTGGTTACTGTTTGTTGTTGTTGTTGTTGTTGTTGTTGTTGTTGTTGTTGGGATAAAATACTTAACAAAAGGTAACTTACCGGAAGCAGGGTATGTACTGGCTCATGGTTTGAGAAGGCAGTTTATCATCTGGGGGAAGTCGGGGCAATCGGAACGTGTCCGCATTCGGATGCTTTAAACAATGATGGCTGTACTCCGCTGCTGGCTTTGTCCTTTTTAATCAATCCCTGATCCCCGCCCATGAAACAGTACTGTCCACCTTCAGGGAGTCTCCCCATTTCAGTTAACCCAATCTGGAATCCCCCTCACAGCCATGCCCAGAAGTTTTCCTTCTTTCAAGTTAACAATCAATATTAATCATCACAGGAGTGGTTTTTAGGGTTTTTTTTGTTTTGTTTTGTGTTGTTGTTGTTGTTGTTGTTTCCCCTAAATCAGTTTAGAAACCTGCTCTATGGTGCTTGCTGGAAGGAAAGCAGCTGGGCGTGAGATCAACGTGGAGTGAACTGGGCAAGTGGGGACATCACTCTGAGCGCCACCATTATCTCAAGCCCCACCCCTTCCGGCCACCACTCTGGCAGCCTCCCCATTCACTTCCTGGTCTTTCTTTTTGAAGCTACAGCACCTGATGAGGTAGAAAGAGCCCCCCCACCCCGCCCCCCCTTTTTTATCTTTAAGCAGCTGCATTATTAAAGGAGAAGAAAATGTCTCCCAGGAGTTATGGCAAAATCCTGCAGATTGGTTTGTGAATCAATGTAGCTTAGGCTAAAGCAACCTAATTTCCTGGAAGCCATTCTATGGCTTTGGGCTTCCAGAGAGGCATAAAGCTTGCATGGTATTTACTCTTAGTTAAAATTAAATGGAAATGGGAAAGGGGAAAAAAAACTCAAATAGGAAGTCTTTTGGGAGGACGTGTCATTAACAGGGGAGAAATGAAAGACTAGGAAGAAATGTGGACTAAATCTACATGATACATTAGAGGAGGCTTGACAGTATGGATATAGCAATATGTTACAATAATAACTGTCTCCAGGGCTGGAGAGATGGCTCAGCGGTTAAGAGCACTGACTGCTCTTTTAGAGGTCCTGAGTTCAATTCCCAGCAACCACATAGTGGCTCGCAACCATCTGTAATGGAATTCGATGCCCTCTTCTGGTGTGTCTGAAGGCAGTTACAGTGTACTCATATACATTAAATAAATAATATTTTTTAAAAACTGTCTCCATGTCATTAAGTTTCATGTGAGATTTTTTTACATACGTTTTTTTTCTGTGCAATGCACACAGAAAGCTCAACCTAATAAGTTAATAATAATAATTAATTAATTATATATAACATACATTCAAGTGATTACAGAGTAAGTGAAAGGCAACTCATCCCCAAGACTTCTACCTTCCCTACTTTTTTTTTTTTTTTTTTTTTTTTT
>LR755331.1:0-39573 GCA_902729485.2 Mus minutoides
CAGGCCAGACTAGGATGCATGAAACCGTCTCTCTCAAGAAAAGAGAAAATGAGCCGGGTGTGGTGGCGCACGCCTTTAATCCCAGCACTCGGGAGGCAGAGGCAGGCGGATTTCTGAGTTCGAGGCCAGCCTGGTCTACAAAGTGAGTTCCAGGACAGCCAGAGCTACACAGAGAAACCCTGTCTCGAAAAACCAAAAAAAAAAAAAAAAAAAAAAAAGAAAAGAAAAGAGAAAATGTAAATCCAAGAATGATCTTCTTTAAGATGAAAGGAAAAATTAACTTGGTTGCCTAGGAAAAAAAAAAAAGAAAAGATAATCTATTTGGGGGAGAGCTGACATAACAGAAGGAAGACTAGAAGCGGTGCCTGTGGGAAGCAAGGAGGGACCCACTTTAAATGGAAACATGAATCAGTGACCAATCGCCGCCCAGCTAAAGCTAGAGTTGAAACCCAGGCTTCAGAGCCTAGCTTTTCCCGGCAATGTGATTCCCTAAGGGTGACCCCTTGAACCAATGAGGTAGACAGCAGGCTACACAGAGAGACCCAGGTTCAGCCGGAAGAAGTAAGGCTGGACACTCAAGAGATTAGAGAGTGCCCGTGCCCTGCCAGCCTGACAGGGAGCTTCCAGGTACTATAGACTGAGCCCACCTGTCACACCCAAAACCACGGTGTCTCCCGCCAGGTGAATGCTGGGAATATCCTATATGAGCACGAGATGTCCTCTGAGCCATTCTGGGAAGCCCAAGACACCATCGGTCTCCTGCTGTCCTCACCACCTGCCAGGGATCTGACTGCCACCCTGGCCGTGATGGTGTCTTTCAATGCTGCCTGTCCCCAGCGCCCCAGCCGTCTCTGGAAGAACAAAGGTGAATGGCATGCTGGGGTGACAAGGTTGAGGATGCAGGGAAAGAGAGAGTGCGCAAACAGAGGGATAGCGGCTTCTGTCTTAGTCCTGGGGGGGGGGGGGGGTATAGGGATGGTGCATGGGAACACTGACATCAGAAGTCCCGTTCTCCCAGGGCCATGAGCCCCATCCTGGAGCTACCAGTGGCCTAAAGGAGAAGTGCAGACTTGCCCCCGGGGTCTCCTTTCTGAGGATTCATGGTTCTTCTTCCGGTGGATCGGACCTTCATAGCCTATGTCTCATCCCCCAGGTCTTTGGGTCCCTGAGGGCCAGCGGGCCAAGATCACCGTGGCTGCCCTTGATGCCGCCAACCTCCTAGCCAGTGTGCCAGCATCTCAGCGCAGTCGGCACGATGTACTCTTCCAGGTCACACAGTTCCCCACCCGGGGCCAGCTCCTGGTGTCTGAGGAGCCACTCCACGCCAGGAGGCCCTACTTCCTGCAATCTGAACTGGCCACAGGACAGCTGGTGTACGCCCACGGTGGTGGGGGCACGCAGCAGGATGGCTTCCGCTTCCGTGCCCACCTCCAGGGACCGACGGGGACTCCTGTGGCAGGACCCCAGACCTCTGAGGCCTTTATCATCACTGTGAGGGACGTGAATGAGCGGCCCCCTCAGCCACAGGCCTCCATTCCTCTCCGTGTCACCAGGGGCTCACGAGCCCCCGTCTCTCGAGCCCAGCTGAGTGTAGTCGACCCAGACTCGGCTCCGGGGGAAATTGAGTATGAAGTACAGAGGGCACCCCACAATGGCTTCCTGAGCCTGGCTGGGGACAACACTGGGCCTGTGACTCACTTCACACAGGCTGACGTGGATGCCGGGCGGCTGGCCTTCGTGGCAAATGGGAGCAGCGTGGCCGGCGTCTTCCAGTTGAGCATGTCTGATGGAGCCAGCCCCCCAATACCTATGTCTCTGGCTGTGGATGTCTTGCCATCCGCCATTGAGGTGCAGCTGCGTGCACCCCTGGAGGTGCCCCAAGCTCTAGGACGTTCTTCACTGAGCCGGCAGCAGCTCCAGGTGATTTCAGATCGTGAGGAGCCAGACGTAGCTTACCGCCTCACTCAGGGGCCCCTGTACGGGCAGCTACTAGTAGGGGGGCAGCCTGCCTCGGCCTTTAGCCAACTGCAGGTAGACCAGGGGGACGTGGTCTTTGTCTTCACCAACTTCTCTTCCTCTCAGGATCACTTCAAAGTCCTAGCTCTAGCCAGGGGTGTGAACGCATCAGCCACTGTAAATGTCACGGTACAGGCTCTGTTGCATGTGTGGGCCGGTGGGCCATGGCCTCAGGGTACCACCCTGCGCCTTAACACCACTGTGCTCGATGCCAGTGAGCTGGCCAACCGCACAGGCAGTATGCCCCAATTCCGGCTCCTGGCAGGACCCCGCTATGGCCGTGTGGTCCATGTATCCCAAGGCCGAACAGAATCTAGGAGCAACCGACTTGTGGAACATTTCACTCAGCAGGACCTAGAAGAGGGAAGTCTGGGGCTAGAGGTGGGCAGGCCAGAGGGCAGGTCCACTGGCCCAGCAGGTGACAGACTTACTCTGAAGCTGTGGGCAAGGGGTGTCCCACCTGCTGTGGCCTTGCTGGACTTTGCCACTGAGCCTTACCAGGCGGCCAAATCCTACAGTGTGGACCTACTCAGTGTCCCTGAGGCTGCTCGTATAGAAACAGAGAAACCAGAAAGAAGTGTTCCCACTGCCCAGCCAGGCCAGGCAGCATCCAGCCCCGTGCCCACTGCGGCCAAAGGTAGTCTCCTGGGCTTCTTAGAGGCCAACATGTTCAGCATCATCATTCCGGTGTGCCTGGTCCTCCTGCTCCTGGCCCTCATCTTGCCTCTGCTCTTCTACCTCCGTAAACGCAACAAGACGGGCAAGCACGATGTCCAGGTGTTGACCGCCAAACCCCGCAACGGCCTAGCCGGTGACACAGAGACCTTTCGAAAGGTAGAGCCAGGCCAAGCCATTCCACTCATAACTGTGCCTGGCCAGGGGCCCCCACCAGGAGGCCAGCCGGACCCAGAACTATTGCAGTTTTGCCGGACACCCAATCCTGCCCTCAGGAATGGCCAGTACTGGGTGTGAGACCTGGCCTGTACCAGATGCTGCCCACCCACCCACCAGGCCCACTACTGCTGTACCCTGGTCTGGCCTGAGGATCTCCAGAGCCAAAAAAAAAAAAAAAAAAAAAAGACCTTGAGATGCCAGGGGTGGAAGGAGCTGGGAGACAGCTGGAACAAGTCGGGTCGAGAGCTGGAGCCTTCCTCGGCTCTCTTAGACCTGGAGCGCCATGGGGGCCAAGGTGAGAGGCAGCTAAAGTCAGCTCACTGCAGAAAACAGGAAAGCATCCTAGATGGGTCACAGCTCTGGGTCCTGGGACTGTGACCTTAGATACGTCATACCTGACCCAGACTGCCAAGGTCGGGAGAACGAGAGCGCCCTCTCTGGTGTTTTCCTGAAGCCGAATGGGGAAGAATGTTAGGCAATAGATTAATATATTCAAGGTGCAAGATGGGTGGGGTTGGTTAATTTAAGGCAAGAAAGCTATTTAACATGGTGCTGGCATAGCCAGACCTGATGAAGCCCTGGAGTACACGGGATGGACAAAGGTTTGAAGCCATGACACCCACAGAGCCCTGTGGTGGAGCTCCCGAAGCACTGGCCAGCGACCATCAGAAGTGTTAGAGGCCACCCTGGTGGCCATGCTCTCTTCAAGACTAGGAAGCAGGCAAACGGGGCACTTGACTCCACGGAGCTGTGGCAAATGGTGCTTCAGAGGCTCCGGGCAGCTGTGCGTCGTTTGAGTTTTGACTGTGCACTGGGCTCATATCCGAGGCAGCTTCACTCCCCTGGGGCAGGCCATGTGGCCTCGCTTCATGGGGGGTGGGGATGGACAAATCTGGACAAGCTCTTGAATTTCCACCTCCTGGGGCAGTCCCAAAGTCCTCTCCTCTCACCTGTACCGGCAGATGGGCTGTTTGTTGAGATGGGACCAAAGCCCTTACGCTACAGGGAACTTCAGGGAAAAATAAAAATAAAAAATTAATGCTCCCAGCCATAGACTCCTTGGCCTGGGTTTTGGCATCCAAGGCCCTATTCCTCCCCAACCTCCTTTCATTGTGGCTGCAAAAGCAAAAGTAAGGGACATGGGAAGGGGGATGTCAAAGTTCGGGACACAGTGCATAAAGGGAAGATTGGACAGGCAGATTTTTGCGTGGAACATTTTACAATCTCCATCCTTCACTAGGAGAACCCAGGTATTTCTCTAAAGGAGGGGAACCAACACAGACACAGGAAAGCCATACCCAGTAGAGCAGATCATTCAGCTAGCAATGAATGGGTCATGAGATCCCAGGTCTCCAAAAGAAAGGCCATTATGTGAGCCACAAGGCAGATAGAATCCTCTGGCCCTTCCTACGAGAGGATGATGCAAGATCAGGGACAATGGAAACAAACTCTGGTCTTGAAAATGGGCTGAAGTCATTAACATAGAGCTGAATTGATGTCTCGTGCCTACAGTCCCAATACTTAGGAGGCAGGAGCATACGAATGAGTTCAAAGTCATTTTTTTAAGATTTTTTTTTAATGTATATGAGTACACCATTGCTCTCTTCAGACACACCAGAAGAGGGCATCAAACCCCATTACAGAAGATTGTGAGCCACCATGTGGTTACTGGGACTTGAACTCAGGACCTCTGGAAGAGCAGTCTGTGCGCTTAACAGCTGAGCCCCAAAGTCATTCTTGACCCTAAAAAATTGAAGGCCAATCCAGCTCCCAGAGATCCTGTCTGAGCGCAAGGGAGGAGGCAGTAGGTTTCTGTGCTCTAGGAAAACATGGGACTCCACGAGGCCTAAGAACAGGAAGTTAGAAGTAAAGGGCAGAAAGCAGCCTTTGGCTGCTGACCTGCTTGCTCTGGGGACTAGGGTTTCCTCTCCACATGTCCCAGTATCTGTAACATTTGAGCCTACATGTCCCAGTTATCTGTAACATTTGAGCCTCGCTCCTGTCACCACCCTGCCTGCTCCCAGACAACACTCCCTCATAGTATGATGTCCATTTTAACATCTGGCCCCCTCTCAGAGACTTCAGGCAGGAAACTTGGAACCAGGTGGACTGCCAACAAAAAGATCTCCAGAGAGACAGGAGGGACAGGGAGACAGAATCAGGGAGGGTATGAGACCCAACTAGAGCCACACAGCAGAGTAACAATAGATGAGACTTCAGCGTAACAATAGATGAGGCTTCAGCGGTGCCGCACAGAGAACACTGCTGTGAAAAATCACTTCCCACCCCACCCCACCCCCGCCTCGTACCTCCCCAGAATATGGCCTCCAGAAATACTCTGTGTCTTAAGCTGCCAACGCTAGTTTCTTTTTTATAAACGAACGAAGGGGATGTCTCTGCTCCCCAGGTTAGGAAGACCAAGAGCATCCCCGTGTAACACTCACAGCTCCACCTTGCCACTCCCAGGAAGTTAAGGCTGGCTCCTCCGGGCCTTGCTACCGTGAGCCAGACTCCACCCAGAGTAAGGAGAGTCCCTGAAAGAGTAAGCAGAGATGTGGGTGACAAACCTGCCAGGCAGGATCTGCCCTCATCTCCTGTTTCCCCTAGAGGACTGACAACACCCTCTATTCACACAGCCTGCCCTGCCCTGCCCTGCCCCCAGGCACTGGCACAGGCTGACACTGCTCTGCTGCTCTGAGCCTGGGCTAGACGGTAAACTGGTACCCAGACATTGTGCCCACAGCCGTGCTGGGACCTGAGTCTTTCACGACACAGCCAAGCATGTGTGTGTGTGTGTGTGTGTGTGTGTGTGTGTGTGTGTGTGTGTGTGTGTGAGAGAGAGAGAGAGAGAGAGAGAGAGATCCTTTCAAATATACTCCTAAAACTTAAGGGCAAGGTTCCCTCCCCTCTACTAAATAGTTCAATAGAAGCTGGAGATATAGCTTACTGGTAGGATGCAGGGCTGGGGAGATGTCTCAGTGGTTAAGAGAGCCAAGTCTGAATCACAACACCTACATGGTGGCTCACAGCAAACTGTAACTCCAGTTCTGGGGATCCAACACTCTCCTCTGGCTTCTGTGGGCACCAGGCACACACATGGCACACAAACATACATGTAGGGAGAAGATCCATATACTTAAATTCTAATTCTTTAAAACAAACAAAAAGAGGCTGAGTTCGAGGCCAGCCTGGTCTACAAAATGAGTTCCAGGACAGCCAAGGCTACACAGAGAAACCTTGTCTCAAAAAACAAAAAACAAACAAACAAAAAAAGACAACTACATCATCTTTTCTTTCCTAAGGAGCTTGTTCTTCCTAGGCTCTGGAAATAGATAGGAATTTGATCTGTGACCAATGTTTAAGATGTTGAAAACGTCATCCCCCCTTTTTTATACATACATACACAAACAAACACACATGGTTATATATGTGAACATGGGTTTTCTCATAACATTTAGACACACAATGCAGAGATCAATACTTGTCTAGATAATATGCAACCCATGTAAAAATGTATACAAGCTTTGGAAGCATGTGCCCTTTACCTGTGGCCCTCCCAAAGGCCTAGGAGCTAAGGGGTCAGGACATTCTACCCATTAAAGGACCTATACCAACATCATTGAAAAGAGAAAGCCATTTGGTGCTAGTGCATGCCTTTAATCCCAGCACTTGAGAGGCAAAGGCAGATAGAACTCTGAGTTCAAGGCCAGCCTGGTCTACAGAGAGAGTGCCAAGACAGCAAGACAGACAGGGCTACACAGAAAAATCTTGCCTCAAAAAAAATTTTTTAAAAAGGAGGAGGGGGAGGAGAAGTAGAAGAAGAAGGAGGAGGAGGGGGTAGGGGAGGGGGAAGAAGGGGAGGGAGAGAAAGAGGGGGAAGGAGGAAGAAGAGGAAGAAGAAGAGGGGAAGAAGAGGAGGAGGAGAACCCATGGGTATAAGGAGGGCTTTCTACAGGGGTTCAGATCCCCAGATCTCTAGACCCCCAGCTTGGAAACTGCCTATTGACTAAGAGTCTAAAGCTGGCCCTTTAAGTGTGGTTGCTATGGCAATTGTACAGTTCACTGAGTTAGAACTCTCATCTTCCAATAGGAAGCAAGAGAAGTGCTTCTTCCAACTCCAGCCTAACCTCCCCTGACCAATAGAAACTGCTAGAGCTGCTGGAGTCTTCCTCACTTTCCACAAGATACAGATCTGAAAGGAGTGGTGGTCCAAGGGCAGGGCTCCAGATTCTTTGGTTGGGTCCCTTTCCTGTGCACAACATGGGAGGAGTCCTGGCAAGTAGGTAAGGTTGGCCTGATGTCCATCTTGCCCTGGGTCCTCTCCCAGTAAGTGCTCTCCTATGTATTTTGCAGTAACCCCTAAGATTACTCAGGTCTTGGCACAATAAGCAGAAATTGCTGAGGTAGATACAAATAGAAATCCACTTAACCCTTCCTGAGGAGGCCCAGACATTCCAGAGAGTAACTGAATAACTATCATGTGCATGTGCCTCAAGCCAGTGGAGCTGGTCCATTAGGAGAAGTCCAGAATGGGAGGGCTAGCCTACTCTTGTCTGCTCCCTTCTCTGACAGACAGCTGGGCATTTCCATTGAGGAGACAACAGGCAGCCACAGGAGCTGAGCATGGCTCCATCCTCAGTGTCATGAATCATAGCCTTTAACTGATGGCTGCTGTCCTCATAAAGGGCGTCACCTCCTCAGAGGGCCTCCTGTGGCCATCAAGATAATGAGTGGGTTGAACTGTGTTCCTTTCCATTTCAGATGTGAAACAACCCTTTGGCTAAATCAGCAGTAACTAAGAAAGGACTTTTCTGCGTAAACAGGAGTGAGGCTGGGCCTGGAGATCTCCTGTCCCCAGACCTGAGCACTGTTAGCCAGAGACTGAAGCTATTCCCAAGCTAACATTCTGATGCTCTGTCGGGTGGTTTGCAGAGGACTCCCAGAGCCCAGGCTCTGGGTTGCAATGATGCAGAAGAAATGGGTATCCTCTTTGCTGCTCAAAGTCCTCTGTGGGCTAATAGCATTACTTGTGAACTTGTTAGAAATAAAGGACAGCCGGGCGTGGTGGCACACGCCTTTAATCCCAGCACTTGGGAGGCAGAGGCAGGCGGATTTCTGAGTTCGAGGCCAACCTGGTCTACAAAGTGAGTTCCAGGACAGCCAGGGCTATACAGAGAAACCCTGCCTCAAACCCCCCCCCCAAAAAAAAGAAAGAAAGGACAGCCCACAATGAAGGAGCTAGAGATGTTACCCAAGGAGCTAAAGGGGTCTGCAACCCTATAGGAGGAACAACAATGTGAACTAACCAGTACCCCCCAGAGCTCGCGTCTCCAGCTGCATATGTAGCAGAAGATGGCCTAGTCGGCCATCAGTGGGAGGAGAAGCCTTTGGTCTTGTGAAGTTCATATGCCCCAGTACAGGGGAATGCCAGGGCCAGGAAATTCCCCTACATGCCCTACCTCAGGGTAGGGTTCTAACCACAGGACACTCCACCAAGATCAAGAGAAGGAAATTGTAAAGACTGCTAGCAACTAGGTCGGATCTGATGGAGGGCCTCCAGGAAACAGTCCACTCCAAACCTTCCCTCCCAAAGGCCAGCCCCTGGCTAGTGCCACAGCCCCAAACACACTGCCTTATGTAGCTGGGCTAGTCCCATCTACCAGTAAAAAGGACAGAGATCTCTGGACAAAGTCACCAGTCTCTGCTTATCTGGAAAGCCTCAGCCTGGAAGAGTAGCAGTTGCCAGTAAGGATAGAGGATAAAATTTATCAGAGAGGAGGGGATGGTCCACTGGGGCTTCTCCATCCATACCCAGTGGGTAGCTAGCCATAACGGCACACGCTGTAATTCCACTACTTGGACATCCAAGGAAGGAGGACCTCAAATTCCAGGCCAGCCTGGGCTACCCAGTGAGATACCATCTCAAAACCAAATAGCAAAACCAAATAGTGCAACTGTTCCACTGTCCTTCCAGGCCTGGAAAGGAATATCTTTCTGGGTGACTCCCACCCTGTGTCTTGTCCTGGTACAGAAAGAGGCTTGGCTCTCCCCATTTCCCTATCTGAATTGCTGAGTGTCTAGCCTAGGCAAAGGCCCAACATTTGTCACCTTGTAGTAAACATTGGTTAGTTCTCTACATTCCCGTCAAAGTAGAGTCCCGTCTACCCCCGTCACTGCTGTGTCCAGTGCTAGGTACGCCCCAGTTTGCAGCTATTGCTAGAATATAGCACTTCCTTTTCCACAGAGATGCCCTCCACGGTGCCCCAGCTCCCACTTTGAGAATGACTTTGGTTCCTTTAACTCCCCCACTCCCAGGGGTATTGATTGGGTTCCAACAGCTACCTTGTTACCAGGAGCTCTGCAAGCACCCAGGCAGAGAGAGCACCACAGTCTGAATTCCTCTCTGAGAGTCTGCTTCTCATTCCCACCTCCACCCCCCCTACTCACCATGGCTCCCTCCTACCCACCGGCTATGAACTCTATGAGCAAAACATGTTTACAAATCTTTCACGGGAGCTCAACATATCAAGACAAAGGCCATTAAGCAGTACAGGAGGCAAGCACAAACCAGGACCCCGCCAAGTCCTCTCCTGCTCTGACAGAAGTTGTGCAGGACCTCCTCTAGGTTCCATGAGTCCCCATTCCAGCAAGGCTGTCCATTCTGAAGGGCTCACTGGAGCCAAGTGCAGAAGAGACCCAAGGCGGCCTTACCTCTCCCTCCCAGAGGAGAGTGTCTTGCCCATAGCCATACAGTGGCTCACTGCCAGAGCTGGGCCTCCTTGAGCTGCCAGCATTGCATTTCTTAGCAGTTGGCTTCTGGGTACAGAGGCTCCTGGAGCAAGTATGGTAGACGAGGGATACATCAGAGAACTTCAAGAGCACCGAAAGCAAAGTAGGAGAGCCTCACAACCCTATTGATACCTATCAGAGGAAGTGGGCCACTCTTGGAAGACAAGAGTCAGACTGGACTGACGACTACTCTTGACTGCCTATGGGCATGGCAAGGCCTACGCAAGAAGTTTCTACACCCTCAGAGGGGTTCTGCTCTTCTGTTCAAGACTGCGCAGAAAACAAGATGGCTCCACTGGGAAAGACGCCTACTACCAAGCCAGAAAGCCAGAGGTATCACGCGTACATTCACAAATACACAGCCACGCACACACACACAGGCATGCACACACACAGACACACACAGAGACACACACATACACAGCCACAAGCACACAGACATACACACACATACACAGCCACAAACACACACACACACACACACACACACACACACACACACACACACACACACACACGCGCGCACAGCCACCTACCCCCACACACCCCTCAACACCCACTCAGTTTGAGCCCTGGGACCCACGTGGTAGGAGAGAACTGTCTCTGCAAGCTCTCCTCTGACCACACACACATAAACAAAAGTCATATTTTTTTTCTAAATAATTTATTTAATTTTATTTTATGAGCATTGGTGTGAAGATGTCAGATTCCCCTGGAACTGGAGTTACAGACAGTTGTGAGCTGCGATGTGGGTACTGGGAATTGAACCCAGGTCCTCTAGAAGAGCAGCCAGTGTTCTTAACCACCAAGCCATTTACGATTTTTTTTAATTCAAAGTTCGCAGTGTCAGGGGACTGAATCCATAAATGGAAAGAGGGAGGTGGGGGACAGTGACTGTTACCTGAAGAACGTGTACAAGACCACTCACCTGCTCTGATTCAAGATGGGATAACTGGGCTGAGATTTCTCTCAATCTAGGGAAACTCAGGTCTAGCAGAACTCAGTACCAGCTTTCTGACTGAGTCTCACGCCTGCTTCCACTCCAGTTTCATTTCCTGTCTCTGCCTATATCTATGACAGACCAGCTCCCACCACTCCCAGTTCCCTGAATCTCAGGGGTGTCTGTCCCGACCCCTATGTGTGACACCTCTGACCCATTGTGTGTCTCTTCAAGTGCTGGGACGCCCATGCTGAGAGGCACATCCTCAGAGTCGGTAAGGTTTTAAACATTTTAGCTCTGTCCAGCTCTTCCTCTGAGTTGCTGTGTGACTGTAAGAGAGTTACTCCTCATCTCTGGGCCTAAGAATGAGTCCCATCAGGAACTTTGGGGACCAAACTGAAAATCTGTGTGTCTCTGGTCTGACAGGGTATAGACCCTGGAAGGCATCTGTGAGGGACTGGATCATTGTTGTCATCAACCTTTCAGGAGAAAAAGTCCTTTTAAGGTGCAGGCCGGGTGTGGCATTGGGGGTGTGACCGAGTCTCCAGGACAGATCTCAGTTGCCCTGACTGAGATGCTGTTGCCCAGCTATCCAGCAACCACACCAAGAGTCAACAAGATGGGACATGGCCATCCTTCCTTCAGGTGTACTCTAAGTCCACTCAGCTGATGCTGGCCCGGCTAGGCAGGGCTTCAAGGCAGGAGAGAGGGATGCTGCAGTTCTGCTGGTTGGGGGTAGCAGATAACCAAAGAATGATAGTACAGGACAGGAGGGAGCTCTCTGGGCCTCCGGAAGGCTCGAAAAAACCAGGGCACACCTTCCTCCCTCCCTCCTCATGCCTGACAGAGAAACAGGGAAATACACCCGTGTGAGTCACTGGGAATTGGGGGTGTGTGCGATGATGTCAGGAAGGAGGTATGCTCTCGGCCACCAGCAGCAATGATGGCAGCACACACTAGCCAGTGAGCACATACTCCCAGGACTGTCACATGCTCCATGCACATGCATGCACAGAGTCTCTCTCACCAGTGCTGCAAGGGACATGAAAACCACAGTCTGCCCGAGCACTGTCTTGAGAAGAGCTGACGTCCCTGCAGATGTCCAGAGTCACTTGCTCTGAACAAAGCACTGTGTTAGACAGGAGGAGGTACGGCAGTGAATAAGCTACACTGTAGTGTCCCTTCTCCACCAACATAGTTGGTGCAATGACCGGAGCTGTGCCGCACCCAATGGCATCATTGTGTTGTTAACTAGGCTAAGAGAGCCCGGTACCCCTACGGCCAGGTTCTGCACATCTTCTAGGTCACCCGGCTCCGCCCAGCTTACCAGAGGCCCACCTACGACCAGCCCACCTGCACAACCTGCGAGATGTCACGAGACTTCAGGGTTCCCACCAAACTCCAGAACGCCTGCCTAGAAGACTGGGGGCGGGGTTTCCCTTCCTTTGTCCCCAAATGCTTGTCCACCATTAAACAGTCGTTCTAAGCAGAAGCAACGATGTAGCCTCGGAGTTCTTCTTTCTTCCCCCACTCCCTTAGTTTCATTTCAGGTTTGGGCCAATCCTCCAGGAACCCAGTCCACTGCGGGCAGTGGACCCCAACACTACACAAACCCAGTTACCGTGGATGTTGCTTCAGACTTGGGAAAACAGCTTTTCACCTGTAATCCTAGGGGGCTGGGAGGTAGCCAAAGAATTAAGGTCATCCTTGGCTACATAGTAAGTGTGAGGCCTGCCTAGGCTATATGTAACCTAGTATCAATAAAGTAACAAAGATAAGCAGATAATATAACAAAAATTGGACCTCCTGACTCATCCCTTTAATTGTTACCATATTTGGAAAGCTGAAGCAAGAGAAATGGGAGCCCAGAGCCAGCCTGAGATAAAAATAATCATAAGTAATACTATGGTTATAGCCTGGGCTACATAGTGAATTCCACACCAGCTTGGGCTGCAGAAGGAGACCTTAACTCAAAAAATAAAATGAGCAGGGCGGTGGTGGCACATGTCTTTAATCCCAGCACTTAGGGGGCAGAGGCAGGCGGATTTCTGAGTTCGAGGCCAGCCTGGTCTACAAAGTGATTTCCAGGACAGCCAGGGCTATACAGAGAAACCCTGTCTCAAAATAAATAAATAAATAAATAAATAAATAAATAAATAAATAAATAAATAAAATAAAAACCAGATGTTATGGCTCATGCCCTTAATTCCAGCACTCGAGGGGCAGAAGCCGGTGGATCTTGGAGTTCAAGCCCAGCCTGGTCTACAGAGTGAGTTCTAGGGCCGCCAAAGCTACACAGAGAGGCCCTGTCTCAAAAAATAAATAAATAAAAAATAAATAAAAAAGGGAAAAGAAAAAGATAAATAAAAAATAAGTGAAAACAATTGAAATGTAAATAAAGAAAATATCAAAACAGGGCTGGTGAGATGGCTCAGCGGGTAAGAGCACCCGACTGCTCTTCCGAAGGTGATAAGTTCAAATCCCAGCAACCACATGGTGGCTCACAACCATCCGTAACAAGATCTGGCGCCCTCTTCTGGAGTGTCTGAAGACAGCTACAGTGTACTTACATATAATAAATAAAATAAATCTTTAAAAAAAAAAAAGAAAAGAAAATATCAAAACAATAAAAACAAATGAGAACTAACAATAAATATAAACTTTTTCATAGAAGTATTTGCAGATAAGATTATAAAATATCTGGGGGTTTGCTGGAAAGCAAAGGATATGGGGAAAGTAAGACTGGCCCACTGTTGATCATTATGAAGCTGGCCTCGTGGAACCTGCTGGACAAGTTTCTCTATTTTTGTACATGTTTAAAATTGCCCATAATATTAAAAGCTAAGTACCATCATTTCAACTGGCAATAAGTGAGATAAAAATGTAAGGACAGGAAAAGGGGATAGAGAGAGGCACTAGGAAGTCTCCTTAGGAAGGCTTTTCTGAGGAGGTAGCAGTTAACCATGATGATTTGCATCTGTAACCCCAGCGCCAAGGAGATGGAGAGAGACAGACCAGGAACTCAGAGCCAGCCTTGGCTGTATAGTGAGCATGAGACTAGCTTAGACTTCATGAGACCCCCATCTCTAAATAAATAATCAATAAAAACTGAAGTCACAAGTCCAAATTGTGTGTGTGTGTGTGTGTGTGTGTGTGTGTGTGTGTGTGTGTGTGTGTATTCTCTTTTAAGGAAGACCTTTCCAGTCAGGGAAAGCAAATTTCAAAGACCATAAGATACTAATACAGAAAAGGAAGAGGGAGCCATAAGAGGACTGCTGAAGCCGGGCATGGTGGCGCATACCTTTAATCCCAGCACTCGGGAGGCAGAGGCAGGCGGATTTCTGAGTTCGAGGCCAGCCTGGTCTACAAAGTGAGTTCCAGGACAGCCAAGACCACACAGAGAAACCCTGTCTCAGGAGAAAAAAAAAAAAAAAAAAAAAAAGAGGACTGCTGAGCTGCTGAGTCCAGAGTTGCAGAAACGAGAGCCCAAGATGAAAGCAGAGGGTGCTGAGATGACCACAGATATTATATTTGCCACCTATGAAAAAGTGAGTCCCTGTGTTTCCAACTGTTAAATAAAAGGGTGCCAGGCTGGCAAGATATGTAAATGTTTGTTACTTCCTGCTCAAAACAGAAAGGCCAGCTGCAATAGGGAAAGTCAGTAGCCCCCAATGCCAACTGGGTGGTGTGGCTTTCTGCATAATAAAGGGCTGGTGACTTGGAGTAGGGGCAGAAAGACAAGCAGATCATCAGGGCAGGATTCTGAACAGATACAGGGAAGAAAGGAGAAAGGGGGGAGGGGGCAGACAAGGCAGAGTGATAGGCAGAGGGCGCCACGTGAAAAGACAAAATGGCAGAGAAGTCGGGTTAAGTTAGAAGCTAGCTGAGACTGCCCCAGCAAAAGGCCGGACAGGTTTAAACTATACAGTTCTCTCAGTGTCTTTATTATTAAACCTTAAGTGGCACCCCGAAAGCCCTGAAATAAGAGGGCAGCCTGATGGGGCACTATAGTCTATCTGGAGCATGAAAACACATGGTTTGATCTGGACTATGACTGTAAAGATTCCTCTGGTTCCAGGACAGCCAGGGCTATACAGAGAAACCCTGTCTCTCTGAAAAACCAAAGATTGCTCTGGCTCTGACTGGAGTTTGCAGAGGGCTGCATCAGTCCGGGCAAGCCAAGCCAGTAGTGTGGTATAGTGAGAGCTCCAGTGTGGGATTTCTTTTGCAGCTTTGCTCGAAGAAGACGTGGGTGTGAAGGGTAACACCAAGAACAGAGCTAAGTGTTTGATTTCAGACCTGGGGACAAGGGACTGAGGTACATATTTTACACATCAAAGCAGACCTGGCCACCAGGCTCTCCCAACATCCCTCAGTCCCTACCTGGTATACCCTGCCCCCAACCTTGAACGGTCCAGCCCAGGACCTGTGCTGCCTTCCCCACAGACTCTCCCCTATATAACCCAGACATTTTGGTCTCCTTGCTCTCTCCCCTCCCCCGTCCCCCCATGGTGACTTCCCTGGCCTCCGTCCTTCAGGCCACTGAGCTCTCTCCCCAGAGCTGCTTTCCAATAAACCTGCATTTAATATAATCTAATCTGGTTTGACTTGGCTCATTTCACTAGCAGAGAAATAACCTATTACTAAACACCATTCCAAATCTAGCCCTGAGTTCCAAGGTAAAAGACTGGGCTTTCTAGGCTGGGAAGCAAGGAGCTTTGTGGCTAATGAAAGACAAAGGTCACTGAACGTCGCTATCGGGTATGTACACAAACCACACAGATGAATGGATGCGCACGCTCTGGGTATCTGGAACCCATCTTCCTTGTCCAGCTCTTCCCCGTGGATGACCCCCAGACTCACTGCCATCTCTCCAGCTTAGCCCCAGCACTAACAAGACCCATGTCTCCTCGTTCCCTGACAGCTCTCTTTGCCCCTGTATTTTCTCCTGGAGAAAAAGTTTTTACAATGATGATTATTATTATTATTATTTTAGATTTATTTTATTTTATTATATGTAAGTACACTGTAGCTGTCCTCAGACACTCCAGAAGAGGGAGCCAGATCTCGTTACGGATAGTTGTGAGCCACCATGTGGTTGCTGGGATTTGAACTTATCACCTTTGGAAGAGCAGTCGGGTGCTCTTACCCGCTGAGCCATCTCACCAGCCCCACAATTATTTTTGTTCGTTTTTTTTGTTTTGTTTTAGAGACAGGCTCTTGGCACAGAACCCAAGCTGGTGGCCCTGGAACTCACTATATAGCTCTGATTGCTTCAAACGGTCAATAATCCTTCTGCCTTAACCTCCGGTGTAACCCCCCCCCCCTCTAATGCTCTGCCTCCCTGGGTTGACTGGCTCTGACTGCTCTTAATGGAGTCCTGTCCCTACCTCCAGTCTGCTTCCCTCGGCCTCTTCTGTTCACAAACAGACCTCCTTCCTACCCTCCAGCCTGAGGCCCTATAGAAAATGATCATTCAACAAATATTTGTCTAGCACCGTCTGTGGGTCAAACTCTCTGCTCTTCTGCCTGCTGCCACAAAGGTGGGGCCTCAGCATACCGTCTGCATTGCACAGGAAGGTTACATGCCTCACACAAGTGACTCAGTGCCCCTAAAGCTACTGTCTGCTGGAACTTGTTAGCAAACCGAAGCAACTCAGCAGGACTTAGCCTAAGGTACACAGTAAGACTAAAAGCTAGCTACTGATGTGCACTCAGGCCTGCCTTAGCTGCTAGTCTGAGAACATAGCACATCTGGGAATGTAATCTTTCTAACCCTGTGGTCCTTTTTTAAAAAAAGACTTATTTATTTATTTATTTATTTATTTATTTATTTATTTATTTATTATATGTAAGTACCCTGTAGCTGTCTTCAGACACTTTTTCTTCTCTCTCTGGCCCTGCTCGCTCCAGCCCAAAGATTTTTTTTATTATTATTATATTTAAGTACACTGTAGTTGTCTTCAGACACCCCAGAAAAGGGGGTCAGATCTCATTATGGATGGTTGTGAGTCACCATGTGGTTGCTGGGATTTGAACTCAGAATCTTCAGAAGAGCAGTCAGTGCTCTTAACCGCTGAGCCATCTCTCCAGCCCCCTGCAGTCCTTATAATCATAACTAGTATTGGGCTAATGTTGGGGGTGGGGGAGCTGAAACTGAATGATGACCTTATCAATGGTCATCTTATGAATACATACATGAGAAACTCTGATATGAGTCTTAGTCTCTTCACTCCTGGGGCACGCTGTACTGTGTGTTCTGATGTATGTGATGACCAATGGCTCTGAGGACCATCCCACCCGGACTTTGGGTACCATAATGTCCAGAAACTGCTCACTACAGAGACAAACACGGCAACATGGGTGAGGACCCAAGGCCTGGGGCTGGTCAGAGACTTGGCCCCTGGTCCAGCCATGTACTCTATGGCTTGCATCTTTATGAGGCTTACCCGATTTATCTTCTCACCTAGGAAGCAGGATGCCACAGTTCTTGGCACTGCCCCTCTCCAGGGTTGCTTTGGCTGCACCCAAGTAATATCAGCCATTCAGATCTGCCCGTTGGGTATGTTTAGAACTCTCCCGACAGCCACGTGGAGTTCCATGGTATATAAAGGGGGATTGGAAGCCTGGAGCAACTAAGGGTATCAGTGCAGCAAGTACTAGGTAAGACTTGTACTGGGCTCATCAGCTCCCTGCCTCTTGTGGTGGAGGAAAAAGACCCAGAGCCTGTGGCTGCCTGGGGACAGCAGGACTGCCCTGTGGCATATCATGTTGCTCCCACTCAGAGCACTTCTGACAAAAGGCAGCAGCAAGGTACCTTGGGTCCCTCTGCACAACAGCTAGCCTCCAGCTACTGCCTCAGACACCAGCCACTTAACTCTTAGCACAGGTGGCCCAAGTAGCCCAGGCTAGGTACGGTCTCACTCTGGTCCAGTACTTCCCTTTCCATCTGTAATGTTGATCATCTAGTTGTGGAATAATGACCTTCCGGTGTCCACTACAGACTGCACTGGGCAAGCCTAGAGGCTTCAGAGAGGTTGAGATTCAAGGAGATAGGACTTCCACCCCCTTCTCAAGCGGTCCCCCTTTTCAACCAAGGGGGGACTGTCAGCAGTCTCCAGTACCTTCTGTGCTGTGAAATGGTGACCATGAGCCACAAAAGGGGCCACAGAGGGATCTTTTCTTCCTCCCGACACAGGGGCAACAGAAGAAGAGAAAGACCGTGCTCATGGAACCTAAGGTTGGGTATCATGGGGTGGGGCAGGTATAGGACAGGGGGCATCCACTGCCATCGGGACCAGCTGCAAGCACAATGCCAGAGTCGGTTATATGGAAACAGACAACAGCATTGGCACTCAGGGACAAGAAAAAGAGAAAAGCAACAAGAGAAGAAAAAAGATGAAGAAAAAAACCCAAATCAAAGTTAGTGGATTTTTAAATTAAATATCTACAGGTGCAAACATTGTCAAAGAGTAAACCTAATCCTTTAATATGGAACAAACTTGAATATGTGGGAATCAGCTTTTCTGCCAGCAAGATGCAAAAGGTCTTCAAATGTGTCAACTCCCGACTTACATAAAACCCCTGGAAAAGGAGGCTTCCCCATGATATTTGAGATTCTTTTCCTACCACGTGGGAGAATAGAGAGAACCTCGAGGCAGGCTAAGCCAGGTATGGTGGTTCACATCTGTAAACCCAGCACTCAAAAGGCAGAGAAAGGACTGCTGTGAGCTCAAGGCCAGTTTGAGCTACAGTTTAAGATTCTGTCTCAGCTTGGTAGTGGTGGTACACCCCTTTAATTCCAGGACTTGGGAAGCAAAGGCAGGTGGACCTCTGAGTTCGAGGTCAGCCTAGTCTACAGAGTGAGTTCCAGGACAGTCAGGGATACACAGAGAAACCTTTCCTTAAAACAATTAAAAAAGATTCTGTCTCAAGACAAAAACATGAAAGATGAGTTAGCTTCCTCACTCACTTCTATTTGTTAACAGCCCAAGGCAGGAAGATGTCTGCCGCATAGTGCTGTCTTTCTTTTTAGATACCCCTCGGGGTACTGAGTATAAACAGGGGCTTCTCAGCCTCACCCAACCCTCAACCCCCTCACCTCTCACCAGCCTCCTGTTCCACCACACTTCGGAAGCAGATCTTTAGACATCAGTGAGTTCATCAGCTCTGCTTCAAGCCAGGGCTGGGTTCAAGAGAAGCCCTGCCTGGGCAAACTCATCATCCCTTTGGCTGAGTCTGACTCCGGAATGAAATTGAGAGGCTGACCAGGACTGGCCCGTAGAACAAAGAGGCCACAGCTATGTGTCAGACACTGCTTTTTAAACAGACTGAAATGCTCTGAGGTTTAACCAATAAAACAAAAACCAAGGGAAAAGTGTTTATGTTAAGCTATGTAGATCCCCAGGGCTGGGTTTTGCAATCGGCCTCCAAGCTTTAACTACGGGTGGTAAGTTCTAACATTTGTCTATAGTCCTCTTCCTAGGCTAATAGTCTCCTCCTGCCCCTGTGGTAGAGAAGCCTGAGGGCAGTAGTTGGAAACCAGGTTGGGGTGGGTGGGAGAGCTGTATAGGTTTGGCTCCTAGAGGTCTGAGTCAGCAGGGCAGGCAGGGCGGGCCCAGTCCACACATGCTCTTGGAGGACTGGGTACAGGAATGTTCCACCCGCCCAGGAGCCGGCTCTGCCCACCGCGTCCTGGCTCCTTCTCCCTTAGACTCTGAAACTCAGCTGCAGACGGGAGATGCTCCAGAGCCTGGAACTGTGGTTGGTAGGTTCAGCCAGGGGCCTTCAGAACAGCCTGGTCCTGGGGACTGGATCAGGGTAAACAGGGCCAAGCCAGACTATCCATAGCTGGGCTCTGGCCCCTGGCCCCAGAGCATCCCCCACCCTGCTGGTACCACCTTCACTGAAACTCAGGGTCACTGTCCGTATAAGTTAACCTTCGTGCAGTGGGTTCATCTTGACTAGACACTCAGATGCTCTGAGCACATGCCTGTGATATGCTCTTGTAACTTGCTCTGCATCTGCTCAGGGACCCTGGACCTATGAAGTAACACCACACAGCCGGAGCAGCCTACACTTACGGAACACCTTTGTTGCATACATGACTCTGGCTACGTAGGGTTGTTATTGTGTGCTGAGGACTGTGTTGTCACTGCGGAGCAAAGTGGCTGAGACTTACCTGCAGACAGATGGCAGTGCATGTGTAGTCATAGCTATGAATACATAATAGAGTATGGCAGTGTCACCAAGGTGTGACTGTGTGAGCTCAAGAGCTCATGTGTGTGAGTGGTCACCTGTAGCCTTTGGGCAAAGCGTATGGGTGTGTGCATTTGTGTCTGTTTGTGGCAGCACATCTACAACCAAGGACTGTGTCTGAGGCCACAGTGACACAGCCATGGCACAGAGATGCACAGCTCTCCTGTACCCCACTCTGCCCCCATCTCGACATAAGCACAAAACAGACTCCTTTTCCAGGGCTGGGCCAAGATTGGGGGAACCCATGGATCCCAACCCCCATCCCAGGTTCTGGTAGCTGCTCAGGACAGAAAGGAAGGCCTTGTTTTCCACCCTCTCAGAGCAGAGCGAGAGAGGAAACTAGAGGCAGCTGGGCCCAGCTCAGTCTGGAACATCTGCCTGGCATGTGACTAAGGCCAACAAGCCCTGTCACCACAGCATCCTCCCCCCCCAACCCCCATGCTCCCTCAGTCTCCTGCTGGGGGACACTCTGCCCAGTTCAGAATGATCACAAATTCCTCCAATGCATAGATAGAAACCAGAGACAAGGAGGGGATTATGACATCCCTATACACCAGAGGCCTTGGTGATACCTGAAGCAGGTCTGGTCTATCTCTAGCCTTTACTTTCTCTTTCTTACATGTCTCTCTATGTAGACCAGGCTGGCCTCACAGAGATTCGTCTACATCTACCTTCAAAGTGCTGGGATTAAAGGTGCGAGCCACTATGCCTGGTGTCTAGCCTTCAGATTCTTTCAGATTCTCCTCCTAGGTCCAAGCCCTTTTGAGACCCCACTGTCATGATTACAGGAATGGGAGGTGGTTCCTTCTCAGCATAGGGGAACAGGAGGGCAAGGGTATTCCTTAGGGCAGGAAGTGTTAGCAGGAGGCTTTCCAGGCACTATGGGTTAGGAGGAACATTCCAGAGGCCTCAGGAAGGAGCCCTATCCCCACCCACCTCAGAGCCTTCTTTACAGAAAACTAGGTGGAGGTCAAAGCAGAGACGAGGTTACAAATGAGACCTCAGTTCCTTTAACAGTAGGAAAATGAAGGCAGGCAGGGAGGGGAAAATTCCTCAGAAAGTCCCAAATCTGACCTAATTTTGACCCAGAGCCAAGGGGCTCCATTCCAAAAGTTCCTGTGAGGACACCATGGACTAAACGAGGCCCATTCCTCACCCCTTGCCATGAGCTCCTGCAACTCAGACCTGACCAAACCCCTTCCTGGTGAGCCTGACCCTCAAAAACCCCACCTTGAGCCCCACCGCCTCTGAAAGAGGACCGGTTTGGTTCAGTGTTTTTTCCATTTGTGAAAGGATTATGCCCAGTCATCAGGGCACTCCCATGGGCACAGAGGTGAGTCTTCTTTTAAATTCTAAAATGGGAGCCATGCAGGGCTGGGCTCCCAAGACTGACCAAGTCTCTGCCTCCCCCGTGCTAGGCTGGAACTTTCCAGGGTCAGCTCCCTAGGCCAGGCATTACCTGCTGGGCACAGTCTCATCCTCTTCTACTGTCCTCAGCACCCCTGCACATGACTTTACCCACTTGGAGATGGGGAAGGGCCGCCATTATGGCTCACTCAATAAAGTGCTTGCAACACTAGCCTGAGGATCTGAGTTCAAATCCCTACCATCTACATTAAGTAAAAAGTCAGATCTTAGGCTTGACCGCACATGTCTTTAATCACAGAACTAGAAGGCAGAGGCAGGCAGATCTCTGACTTTCAGGCTAGGCAAGATGACATTATATACTGCTTGCCTGTTATATACTCCCAGCACTGGGGAGGCAGAGACAACAGGATCCCTAGAGTTCGCTGGTCAGCTAGCCTAGCCCAATTAGTAAGTTCCAGACAAACGAGAACTCAAAATATTAGGCAGAAAGCAACTGAAAACACCCAACTTTGACCTCTGGCCTCTGTGAGCACCTCCCCCAAATTCATATACACACATACATGAACACGCACACAAACACACACACTGAGGCACAGGAAAATGAGGAGGGGGCCCTGGTTGGAAGAAGCTGTATCATCAACTGTGGGGGTGGGGTCCTCTACTGCCTCTCATCAGCATGGCCCTGTTCCTGTGTCTTTAAGTTATGAATTAAGTTTTAGACCCACTAAGATCACTGAATCTAGTCCAGTGGGGCAGATTGGGTTCTGTCAGTCCCACCCCACACCCCCAACCACACCCCCACCCCCACCCCTTCCAGGATTCAGAAAGAAGAGGCTGTGCTTCTGTTACGCTAGTTAATTGTAAAAGGTTTATCAAGAAAAGAGTCAAGCAGCAGGGCCCAGGAGCAGAACATGGCTTCCCAGGGAGGCGACAGGGAGCAGGTCACTTCCCAACAACCAGCTGCTGGGCCACACCCAGGCCTGAGGGTTACAGGGCAGCAATTCCTGGAGGATGTAAACATAGGTGGGTGACTGCACAAACTGACCATGAGTCTGGCCACGCGTGGGGCCCAGCTTCTTTCTGTCAGATTTCCCACTGTGCAACACGAGTAATTTGAGAAGACCAAGCCACAGAAACAAAGGTGCCTGGACCTGCTAGGAGAATGGGAAGTTACTGCAGGTAACTTTTGATAGTTCTCCTCCAGAAAGGCACCACCAGGGCCAAGTGCTCCCTGGATTGAGCACCTTGAGCCTACAGAAGGGAAAGTTTTTGCATGGTCCCCTAATCAAAGAAAAGTAGGGGAGGGAGTTGTCTCTCAACCAAGGTATTGTGGAATCCAAGGTCTATAGGAGGGAGTTGGCCTGCAGTCCCTCCTGCAGAGGCATGGGTAGGACAGGGAAAGCCAGAGAGCACAGAGCAGGGAGGGTCCCTCCCCTCTGTCATACAGAGCACAACCCACAGAGAGGACACCAAACTTGCTTTGGGAATGGTAAGAGGAGGGACCACATCACTCTTCTGCCCAAAATGTCCTTCACTCCATTTACTGTCTTTTTGCAGGTCCTTGTTATTCTTCAAGATACTGCCGGAATGTCACCTACTCTGTGAAGAGTCCCTCTAACCAGCAGAGTTCTGTGGTCCTCTGAGGAGTTTCCATGAATTTTTAAGTGTCACCTCTCATTCTGCATTGTCTGCTATCCATCTTGAAAAGTGGCTCTTCCAGGACAGACAAGCTCTAGCCTTGGTCACCCATGTCTCAGCCAAGGCCACAGCAGTCTATGGAGTCCACGGAATGAACAGGGTGTGGTGACCAGATGTGTGTGCACTATAGGCTCAAGAGAAGCTTGGTCTCTAGGGACTGACCAGCAGCCCAGGCTTTGGCTCGGAGGGCTATTGCCCTTCATCCATCTCTAAAGTCAGGGGAAGTATTCCAGGGATACCAGGACTTCTCAAAAGTCCCTTGTCTTCTCCTAGAAAGAACAGGCCACTCACCTCACCCGAGCCACAGCTAATGACAGGAGTAGGACGGACAGGGGGGAAGAGGCCCTGCATAGCTGGTCAGAGTCTATCAGAGGTGGTCATACATGCGGAGGGTCTTCTCCAGCTGCTGGCCTACCCGCTGGTAGAAAAGAATCTGCTGGCGCAGGTAGCTTTGCATCATATGCTTAAAATCCAGCTCACGGCGCTGGTGGAAATGGTTCATCTCGGCCTGCAGGGCAAAGCCTACCACACGGCAGCGCCTGCGAATGCCGTCTGCCTCTTCCTGAGCCATTCGGCCCTCGTCACTCATTCGTTGGCTTTCCTTCACCTTGGCAAAGGCACCTGGCAGGACAGAGCACAGGTTAGACAGGTCAGGGCTTGGATCTCCCTTGTTCACTCTCTGTATATCCCTCTAGTCCCACAGGGTGAATGACAGGCATATTGCCTCCATTAAGAAGGACTTCACCCTCTTTAATCCCAGCACTTGGGAGGCAGAGGCAAGTGGATCTCTGAGTTCAAGGTCAGCCTGGTCTACAGAGTGAGTTCCAGGACAGCCACATGAAGCCACCCGGCTGTCTTGGTCAGAACATCACAGGTCTCACGGTCTCATATTTTATTTAGCCTTGGTAGCAATCTTCCAAAAAAGCCTTCCCTGTTCCTGAGAACCTCTGAGGCTTCCCGACATCTTCTTAGTTCTCACACTCTGGCTGGTGGTCCCTGAGTTGTGAGCTGGGTGAGTTCAAGGACTTCCATGTTCCTCTGTGTTCCCCAGTTCTTACAAGGTCTGGCCCAGGCAGATGTAGACACGTCTGCTGAAATGACTCATCTCATCCCTGAGTTGCTATGACAGTGACATCTCCCTGACTTGAGTGTCTATTTCACAGTATCCAAAGATATTTCCTAAGCTAGATGCTGTGCCTGGCTCTTCACCGACTGCACATGACAGTCCACACCCGGTACTCTGCCTAAGAGGCCTCTGGGAGTTGGCTCTTGCACGTGTCACTTCCACAATGACACCGTGTCCATCCAACCCACCCAGCTCTTTCCTATCTTGCCCACGCCTGCTGGATCCCTATCCATAATTCAAGGCCTGGATCAGGTTCCACTTCCATGCCAAATTCTCCTCAGTACCCCAGGCAGACTGCCTCCCAACACACCTGTCTCTGGCCTGTTTCCATACTGCTGGTTCTAAAAGAACACTTCAAAAGGCCACCTGGTATGTCTCCCTTACATACAATGGCTGCCTGCTCCTCACTCCTACCCTAACAGAACCAGAGACTGTAGAGGTAAATAAGTGACAGATGGTAATAGAAAGGATAAACCTGGGCAGAGGGCTTAATCCAGGAGAATTGGAACGAATCTACAAACAGTTAATGAATTTGTTTTTGAATTGCCTTTAAGAAGAAAGCTAAGTGTACTTACCTATAATAAATAAACAAATCTTTAAAAAAAAAAAAAAAAAAAAAAAAAGAATTGCCTTTAAGCAAGGCAATGTGTCCATGCCTGGCACACACTCTTCAAAGGACAAAAGGGAGCCCCCTTCCTCCTTTTGTTAGTTGTTTTAAGATTTACTTCACCTTTGCATGTTGCACAGGAGGATATGTACACACACGGGAGTGCCAGTGCAGGCCAGAGACATTGGATCCCTCTAGACCCCTGGAGTCACAGGCAGTTGTGAGCTGCCTGACATGGGTGCTGGGAACTGGACTTGGGTACTCTAAAAGCAGCATGCACTCTCTATCTAGATTTACTAGGAAAATCTATCATTTTAGTGTTTGCCTACATGTATGTCTATGCATCATGTGCACTCCTGGTGCCCTGGGAGACTAGAACAGAGCCTAAAATCCTCTGAAACTGGAATTATAGACAGTTGTGAGCTGCCATGTGGATACTGGGAGCTGTATTCAGGTCCTCTGGTAGAGCAGCCAGTGCTCTTAACTGTTGAGTCATCTCCCTAGTTTTCTTTTGGTTTTGATTTGTTTTTTGGTTTATTTTTAAGACAGGATCTCATGTAGATCAAGCTGATCTCAAACACATGTGTTCCTATACTTTGTTTATGTGATACTGAAGATTACGCATGTCCTGCAAGTACTCCACCAAATAAGATACATCCCCGGCCCACGATACTTCTTCTACATGGTATACCAAGTATGCCCTGGCCCATTCTACTTCTTCTATGCAGTACTCCCTTAATTCTTACTCAAGTTACCAGAAATGTTCAAATGCACTTACGAGGCATTTCCTATCTGCCAGCGCTCTGTATGCTGGAAATAACTCCAGATGCCTTTATCAGAGATGCTATCTCTACCAGTCAGCAAGAGCAGGGCTAATACATAAGTTTGGAGTGCGATACTTCCATAGTACCCCAAATCTGTAACCCCCAGCTCTCATGTTACACAGGCCTCAGACACCTTTCCACAGTTACCATCTGCCTCCTGCTCCATGCTGATGGCCCAACTCTGGGCACAGGAGGGAAAACAGGAAGAGACTGTAGACCTGGAGAGATCCTCAGGGGCAGCTGTTCAATCCCATCATGATAACTATTTTAAGAAGAGACTAACGGGGGCTGGAGAGGTGACTCAGTGGATAAGAGTACTACTGACTGTCCTTCCAGAGGTCCTGAGTTCAATTCCCAGCAACCATATGGTGGCTCACAACCCTCTGTAATGGAATCCAAAGGCCTCTTCTGGTGTGTCTGAAGATAGTGACAGTATACTCATATGCATTAAATAAATAAATAAATCTTTGGAGGAGGAGGAAGAGGAGGAGGAAACTAAGATCCTGAGGGGACTTGTTTAGGGGCTCCCAACCCATGAGTGGAGGGTGCTTGGCCGTCCACATGTGGTGGATGGACAGCATCTCTACAAAAACCCTATGTAAGCCCTTTAGACAGTGGACACAAGGCTCCAAGAAGGTCATAGTGGGTAGAAGGGAGCATAAGAAATAAAAGATCAAGACAAAGAAAGTGAAGCTAAGCTTCAGCAAACAGAGTCTATCTGAAGCAGAGACCCAGAAGAAGCCTGAATTCCACTGGTTGAGTCTGGGAGCAGTGCTGGTAGATCAACACTCAAAGAAAGATTTTCTTGGGGCTAGAGAGGTGGCTCAGTGGTTAAGAAGCTGACTGTTCTTCCAGAGGACCTGGGGTTCGTTCCCAGCATCCACATGGCAGCTCCCAACTATATATAATTCCAGTCTCAAAGGATTAAATGCTCTCTTCTGACCTCCACAGGTATCAAGTATGTATATGGTATAGAGACATATATATGCAGGCAAAACACTCATACACATTAAATAAGTTAAATTTTTTTAAAGAAATATTTTCATGCCCATGGCCTTGAAGGATGATTAAAGCTACTTTTGTTGATGAGATAGTGATTCAAGTGGCAAGAAGGAGCTTACTGAAATCACTAGGTATCCAGAGACAGGCAGGGCTTGGGGCAAAGGCTTCAGAAGGGGCAAGGAGAGGCAGAGGCCCCCACCCTGCTCTCCATCTGTGGTGGTTTGAATGAGAATGGTACCCATAGTCTCATAGGCCTCATCTCCACTTGGTGGAACTGTTTTGGATGGATTAGGAGGTATGGCCTCATTGCAGGAAGTGTGATATGTAGGTGGGCTTTGAAGTTTCAAAAGTCCATGCCATTCCCAATTCTTCTCCCCCCACCCTCCTTATGGATGAGATGTAAACTCTCAGCTACTGCTCCAGCAGCATTCCTGCCTACTGCCATGCTCCTCACCATGGTGATCATGAACTACTACCCTTTGAAACTGTGAGCCTCAATAAATATAGAAAAGTAACTAAGACACCATCATTTAATTAAGTCATCACCTGGTGACTTAATTCTGGGTCAAGACCAACAAACGCTAAGGAGTCCCACTTGAGCAGGCTGGTGTTATGTGTGTCAAGAACAGTTCTATGGTCCACTTAGGGCTCAATGTGAGATTCCCCCAGGGTTGCCTCCTGGCTTGGCACACTAGATCCCAGGGATGGGGAGTGAGGGCTTGGAGACTCTCAGCTGCAGAGCCCCAGGGTCCCAGGCATTTTTCCTACACCCCCCGCCCCCGCCACTTAAAACTACTCTAAATTTGGGGGAAAGAGGTCCAAGTCCTAGTACCAGCTCTTACACCTCCAGAAAACTATTACTCTGGCTAGGCTGTCCCCAGACAGTATTAGATGTGATGCTGTTGTAAAGTGCTCATAACAACAAAGTGCCTTAAGAGTTTCTACATCTGGCCGGGCATGATGGCGCATACCTTTAATCCCAACACTCAGTAGGCAGAGGCAGGTGGATTTCTGAGTTCGAGGCCAGCCTGGTCTACAAAGCAAGTTCCAGGACAGCCAGGGCTACACAGAGAAACCCTGTCTCGAAAAACAAAAAAACAAAACAAAACAAAAGAAGTAAAATGGGACAATAATGGCACCAGCTCTATAGGAACTGAGGTTTAATTGAATATTCACAAAGTGCCAATCCATGCACCTGCCATAGACTAGGACTCAGAATGCTTTATGCTTTGGTATGCAAAATGCTTCCACGTATGTGTGTATGCATATATGTGTGCAGTCATGTTCATGTAGGTGTAGGAATGTATGTGCCTTGGTGTCATACCATTACATATAATTAAGAACAAAGTTGGGCTGGAGAGATGGTGGTTAAGAGAACCAATTGCTCTTCCAAAGGTTCTGAGTTCAAATCCCAGCAACCACATGGTGGCTCACAACCATCCGTAAAAAGATCTGACACCCTCTTCTGGAGTGTCTGAAGACAGCTACAGTGTACTTGCATATAATAAATAAGTAAATCTAAAAAAGAAAAAAAAAAGAACAAAGATAAAAGAGGAGGAAGAAGAGGAAGAAAAGGAGGAGGAAGAAGAAGAGGAAGAGGAGGGAAAAAGTAGCAGCTGCTAAGGTGAGGAAAGGATTACCTAAGGAAAAACCTATCTGTCCTCTAGTCAGGACTGCCCTCCTTTAGATAGGCCATGAGCTCCGTGATCCCTTGAGGATACTGTGTACTCCAGGCCTTTCTCAGGCACACAAAGCACAGAAACTGAGATGACGCTGGAGTATTCAGCCTGAGCCTCCTCCCTTCCTCCTTTCCCCTCCGTATCATCAACTCCAATTGTCCAGCTCTTGGGAGGTTCTCTCCTCCATCTTTCTCATGCAGTGTATCTTCTCTGCTATCAAATCACCTCAATACTGCTTATCTGTGAAACTGAGGGGACCATACCAGTGACTTAGTAGCAGGGGCATGGGATTGATCCCTGACCTTGCTGGCTCTCAGAGAGGACTCTGAATCCTGGTTAGCTCTGGGCAGTCACTACACCCCCCTTTTGTGACAAGATTGTAACAAGAAAAGCCATTACGAAGCTTTTCTTCCCCCACAAATGCCCACGTGGGCAGAACAGGCTGGTGAGCTGAGCTCAGCTCCAGTCACATCAACATGGTGTCTGTACTGGTTAATTTTGTGTCAACTTGACACAAGTTGGAGTTATCACAGAGAAAGGAGCTTCAGTTGGGGAAATGCCTTGGTGTAAGATCCAGCTGTAAGGCATTTTCTCAATTAGTGATCAAGAGGGGAGGTCCCCTTGTGGGTGGGACCATCTCTGGGCTGGTAGTCTTGGTTCTATAAGAGAGCAGGCTGAGCAAGCCAGGGGAAGTAAGCCAGTAAGGAACATCAGCTCCTGCTTCCTGACCTGCTTGAGTTCCAGTCCTGACTTCCTTTGGTGATGAACAGCAGTATGGAAGTGTAAGCTGAATAAGTTTCCTCCCCAACTTGCTTCTTGGTCATGATGTTTATGCAGGAATAGAAACCCTGACTAAGACAGTGTCTTAGGGAGAAACTCACCAAGGTCACCTCAGCTGGGAGGTCCCTTCAAGCCTGGTTTCCTTACTCCCCAGCCTGGGCCTCCCCTAACTGTTCCCTCTCCTAGTCACCATTTGTTCAAATATCTAGATGAGATAGACAGAATTCTGGGGCCTGGGACCAAATGTCCTGTTCCTTTCTCTGAGGAAAGCCTCTATCCACAAGGCTAGCTGGGGATGTTCTCAAGCTATAGTTTCCAAAGCCTGCCCAGTTCTCCTCCAAGCTCTTCTCTGGCACTCACACCAGACTCAGGCCAGAGCTCAGAACCTAGAGTAAGCAGGGCTAGCACTGCAGGGGGCTGGCTGATCCAGCAGGGCAGGCAGCATCTGCTTCTGGGTCTTCCTAGCCCCTGACTCTTAAGAAACATCTCAAGTAGAGATAGAGTCATGGCCTCTCCTGCCTTCCTACCTATCTGAGGTAAAAAAGGACAATATGGCTTTACTCCCTTCTCCTTCGATTAGAGCCTGGGAGCACTGAGTGTGTGGATGTGTGGCTTGCCCCAACTAAGCCCTAAGTGAGAGTTTCTAGCCCCTGAGTTTGGGCAGCTGTTAATCAGTGTACCCAGCCTCTTGCTGTCCACACAATAACATGCCATCTGAGGAGCTGGTTGAACCAGCTTTCCCAGGCCCAGCACAGTGTGTGGCTCTACTTCCGCACAGGGAGGCACCGGTCTTGCCAGGCTGTGCCCCTGCTACCAGTTATCTCCCTGTGCCTCGAGTGCAAAGCTAGAGCTATGGGACCAGCCTGAGGCACAGGGCAGGCCTTGCCCCAGAAGCCTCTACCTCAAAAGCCTAAGAAATGAAGGTCTAGGAAGGCAAAGGCTCTTCCCAACCAGGGACACAAGGCAAACTGGAGTCAAAGCTGGGCTAGAACTCAGGTTTTGAAATCCTGAGGCTGAAAGGAGAGAGGTAGGCGGAGATGAGAGAGTTGAGCAAACAGAAGAGGTAAAGGAGAAGGTGAAGGGGGAAGGTGGCCTGGAGGCTAGAGAAGCTCCGACAGCCACCTTCCTAACTAGGTCAGGGGCCGAGGTGTGGGGGTAACTTATTTGCTGTTCCCTATATTAAAGTCAGAGGGCTGCCCAGAGCAAAACTCCCTGACCTCATGCCCTGCATATATTCTTCCTGAGTTACTAGCCCCCAGGGAGGACCACACCTCTCTGTCTTGACATCTGCCTTCCCTAAATCCCAGGACTCAACCCCCTGGCTCGATCCTTATGCAAGAGAATCCCAGCTTGGGAAGCAGGAGATAGATTGGCCCATGTGAACAGAGCCCCGGACCCCTGGCTGTATCCTTCCCCCCTGCCCAGCTGAGTGCCCCGTGTGACCCAGGATGAGTCACTTTACTGGCAGTCTCTTAACAGTTCCAGCAGCAACAGGCAGGGGCTCATCCTGTCCCTCCCCCATACCGGGGACCATGAGAACTGAAAACGTGACGGGCCTGGGAGGCTGCCAATATGACCGTGTCCTTGGGGAGTTGGAGGGAGGAAGAGATAGTGCCGGCTGAGCCACGGACTTGTGTGCAACCACTTTCCTGTGGATAGACGTCTTCGTCTGCCAAAATGAGGGCAGATAGTGGCTAACAGATAGTGCAGTGATAGTGGCTAGCAGACAGGACAGAGAGGGAGCCTGTGCTCTGATGCTATGAAGAGTGTGAGAGGAAAGACAACCTGCAGTGTGTCTTACCTGTGTCTCTGAACCCATGGGTTCATCTAAGACAAGACCTGGGACCTGGTTATCTCTGCGTTTCCCAGAATTCAGAGTAATACCTTGGGGTTTCACGCATGATGGGGTAAGTGAGACACGGAAAAGAAACAAAACAAATCAAAAACTGGAATGGACAAGAGGCACACACAGAGCTCAGTGAGAACAAAGACCAAAGTTGTCTGCGCCATCTCTCTGCCTACAACAGCACTCTGCAGAGAACCGTCTTAACACACTTGTTGAGTGGCAAAGGAGATGGAGACAGGAAAGTGTGGTGAGCTGTTCACAGTCCAGGCTCTCCCATACTCCGAGGGACCAGGACACTCATGCAGGGCTTACCTTTCTGCAGGTGGATAATGTCAGGGAAGTTAGAGAGTAGGCCCTGGTAGAGAGACAGTGTGTCAAGCATTTGGAAGAGGTCGTGCTTGGGCTGTTCCGCAAACATTTCGCCAACGGTTTCATAGGTCCGGCCAGTGTGAGAAATGGCATTGTTGAGAGCCTCAGACCTAAAGGGAGGGTCCATCTGGAAGGCATGGCTAATGGCCTGGAAGGCACTTCCTAGCTTCTGGAATTCCTTGCGGAAGCCCCCCACATGCTTCCGCACCAGCTCCGCTGCCACGGTGCTAAGCTGTAGGACGCTGTCGTCCATCTTCTTACTGAAAGCCTTGAATGTATCCACGCGGTCCTCTACATCCTGCAGATCCTGGTGCTCTGTGGGGATCTGGAAGGTGAGCAGAAAACTGGCGCCCACCATCTCATCCTTCTCTGCCCGGCGCTTACCCATCTTCCACTGCTTGTCATCCAGGCAGCTGAGGAAGTGCTGGAAGCCCTCATACTGGGAGAGCACAGGGTGGCTGGTCATGTGGTCCATCCAGAGGATGAGCCTTCGCTTGCGCTTCTCGATGAAGTCCTCCTCGAAGCGGCCTGTGGCCTGCTTCTCAGGCAGGTGGGGCACTGAGATCACTGTGAACTTGTGTAGAAGGCGGTTGTACAGCCAATCAAAGTGTTTGTAGCGCCGGTAGACGGGCGAGACTGCGTGGGTGGGTGTAAGCTTGTAAGAGATGTAACTTTTAATGCCTTTGAACTTGGTCTGTTTGGTGGGGTCCTCTATGGAGCAGGCAAATGGGTGGGGGTTGGCCTTCCACTGAGGGCCACGTGGGCCCATCTCAATGGAGTACGTCTCGGCAATCTTGGCCATCATGGGCACATCTCCAAGGATGAAGGCCTCCACGCCAGAGCGTACAAAGCAGGAGAAACGATTGAGGTTCCGTCCTACCACACTTCCCCGCTTGGCAGATGCCAGACTGTCCTGCCTTTCCAGGGGTGCCTTGGGTCGGAAAGCCATATGCTGGTTGGGGTAGGCACCCGGGTAGGAGAGGTTGAGTGGAGGGTGCCCATTGGTACCTAGGCCGCCAGCTAGTGGCTCTTCTACCACTGTGCATCCATCATCCCAATCATCCCAGTCATCATCATCATCATCCTCAAAGCTTCCTTGGTTTGAGAGGAAGCCGCTGACCCCACCACTCCTGGCTGGACTGGCCATACTGGGGCTGCTATACAAACTCCCCTGGGTGCCCAGGGAGCCTGCAGGGCTGTTGGAATAGTCCACATGGTTGGTGCTGATGCCAGGACGGACAATCTCGACGTAAGAAGCAGGGAAGAGCCCTGTCTCCCCACGGCCGTTCTGTCCCTGCAGCCAGCCGTCCAGTGAGGTCTCACTGAAGATAACCAGCTCTTCGTCCTGCTGGATGCTGATTTCCTCCTTGTTCTCACTGTGGAAATCATAGAGGGCTCGGCCTTTCAGTGCCATGGCTCAGCTATCTGTTAGGTCAAGACTGGAAGGAAAATGCCTTGCCCAGATCCAGGATGTTCAGCAGGGTGTCCAAAAAAAAAAAAAAAAAAAAAGTACTTGCAGCTCAAAGTCTAGTATGCCCTACCGAGTCCTTTGGGCAGGGCCTCAGCATGCACAGATGCTGTCTAGCTGCCTTTTGGTCAAAGAAGTGTCCATGGTCCAGAAACTGCCTTGGGGTATCTGCCTGTAAGCAGGGAGGGGTTGGTCATGGCCACAGTTTTACACCTCTCCCTTGGCAGCCCCTGAAAAGGAGCGAGTCTCTCCCTCCTCACACACCAAGCAGAAAAGTCAAATGACTTGACGAGAGCAGCTCTGCTAGAACCAGAACGAGACACACACTTTCCACTAGAACAGTGTTGTACAACAGAAGAGATTTACCCTCAGACCACGGTCCCAGGAACGCAGGCAAGGTTCTGCCTCCCCTGGCTCTCCCGTTCTTACAGGCGGCTAGGCTCGGGCTTTGGGAGGCTCTCACATTCCTCTGGAGATCTGCTCCTTCCTCCTTCCTCTCTCCTCCCGGGCCACCGCGTCTTCAAGAATCCAGAAAATTCAAGAGGGGCAAAGAGAATAACAGCAGAGTCCTGAACCAATTCCAAGGGTGGATGTGTCCGGCCTCCAAACGAGCCAGGCCAGGAAAACAAGGGCCAAAGCTTGCACAACCGGCTGATAACTACTCGACCCAGGGGGTGCGACCCCGTCTCGCCCGCTCTGGTGCCCTCTTCCCGCCCTGAAAATGGCCAGCCCCCACCCCCAAATAACAAGGGGGGCGCGACAAGCAGCGCAAAGGACTTCTGGCCTCTTTCTCTCAGTGCCTCTTTTGTTTGCCTAATTCCTCGGCAGTTTCAGAGTACGAAACTGACCCGGATCAGAGTCCCAGAACCCCTGTCCAGAAGTAACGCTAGGAGAAGCCTCCACCATCACCACCCCCGCCCCTGATGTGCCCCCGAACACTCAACAGCAGTCGGTAGATAGAGCTCTGTCGAACAGATGGCGTGGTCGGGTGTTTGTCCGTCCGTCCGTAGGTTCGTTCTCCGCGATGCCCTCTGGATCCGACCCGAGAGGGACTAGCTGAGCCCCAGCCTCTTGCCTCTTTGCCCCTCGCTTGCAGCCCTTCAGCGCTGCCAGCAGGAAGCCAAGTCCAAAACAAACAATCACCCTCCCTTCAAAAAACTAAAAACAAAAAGAAAAAGAAAGAAAAAAGAAAGGGGAGGGGAGTCCAGGAGATGGCGTTCCGAGGAAGGAGGCTAAAGCTGTAGGGGAGGTGAGGGGTGGAGAGAGAGGGAGGGAGGTATGAGGGAGGGAAAGCAGGCTACGGAATTCAACAAACTCTACCGCACTTCCGTGCGTCCTGGCCGGGCAGGGACCGCACAGCTCCGCCCCCCCCGCGGCCGGGGTGCCACCGCCGGCCTTCCGCTCACTTTCCTTCTGGCGGGCACCCTCCTTCTCTCCGGTTCAGTCCCGGTGGCCGGGATCCAGGAAATGGACCCGGGAGTCGGGGAGCTGCGAGCTTTCAGCAGCCGAGTTGCCGGCTCCCAGAGCCGCTTCTCGCTCGGATTGGATCACCGCGCGGGGGAGCTCGCCAGCTGCCGCCGAGCTTTGCCTCCTGGACTTGGTCATCCATCTGCCTTTTCCGTGACGCAAGTGCAGGAAAACTCCGAAAGTTTGCGGAGCGCGGAGTGGTAAGGAGGGAGCTATAAAGGCTAGGAGAACCGCCTCGGCTGCAGGGGAACAGAGCTGCGGACTCCCTTTTCCCAACCTCCTTTCCCGCCACGCGTGCTTCGATCTGTCTAGGTGCTAACACAGCTCCGGGGTTGTTCTCAAAGGGTAGAGGCAGCAAATTGCGACCCTAGTATCCCGCATGTGATAACCAATGCTGTGAGCATGACAGGGAGAGGAGCCCTCCTGCCTTCCGCAGCTCCCAGGGTGTGGGGGTGGGGTGCCAAAGATCACATACTTATTCAGTGACAAGTAACAAGTTTAGGCACAGGCGAGTTCTGGGTTGCTTTGTCCTTTCACTGGAGCCGATCTTCTATCCAGGCCAACAGAAAATAGCAAGGAGAGAGGAGTGGTCTGGTAGATAGCCTTTAGGCTTCCAGGATTTGACCCTCCACATTATGCAAAACGAGGTGTACTAAAGACAGGAGTTGTACTGAACTCTGGAGCGAATATCAACAGCTGGATTGCTGCTGTACCCCTCTGGTTTTTAATTCACACTGTCCCATCATTAAGTTATATATTTCAAACCACAAATTAACTGAAACTAAGCTTATCTCTGGAAGGTCATTAAGTATCTTCACAGGTAGGCAAGATGCTCCTGCCTAGTGTGGCCAGTGCCGTGCAAAATGCTTGGGAAGGCACTGATCCCAGCCCGAGTGGAACACATATCAAGAACCTTCCAAGGCATGGTCACCCACTCCTTCAGTCCCAGCACTAACAGAGACAGGGCAGATCTCCTGAGTTTGAGGCCAGCCTGGTCTACAGAGTGAGTTCCAGAAAGCCAGTGATACACAGAGAAATGCTGCCTCTCTGTCTTGTCTCTGTCTGTCTCTCTTTGTTTTTCTCTCTGTCACACACACACACACACACACACACACCTCCTCTTCCTCTTGGAGCCCCAGAGCCTTATTTACCCAATCTTGCTAGGGCTTCCTACCTCCCGATTACTATTGTTCTTACTTATTGCCGATTAACTGGTATAAAGTAGTGCTGCTGAAGGTTGGGACCTTTGGCTGTTTTGAGGGTCATGATTCCTAGACCTTTGGCTCCAAAACTCATAAACTTTGACTCTCTATGAAGGATAATAGCTGGTCGTGAAGACACACATGGGAAACTGAATGAGTGCCAGGCCACACTGTGCCACATCTAGCAAGATCTTACCAAAGTTAAAAAAAAAAACAAGCCAGGCATGGTGGCACATGCCTTTAATCCTAGCACTCGGGAGGCAGAGGGAGGCGGATCTCTGAGTTCGAGGCCAGCCTGGTCTACAGAGTGAGTTCCAGGACAGCCAGGGCTATACAGAGAAACTCTGTCTCAAAAAAAAACAAAAAACAAAACAAAACAAAAAAACCAGAGAGCTGGAACAGCACTATCGTGATCTGGAGGCTGGACTCCAGTCCCTTTCTCAAACAGACAAATGAGTGCTGGTAGACACATTTAGTCCCAGAATTTGGGAGACAGAGGCAAGTGAATCTCTCTGAGTTCTAGGCCAGCCAAAGATATATAGCAAGACTCTGTTTCAAATTAAAAATTGACAAATCTTGGGCATGCCAACATTCCTAGCACTTGGAAGGCTGAGATCACACATCTGAGGCTACCCTTGAGTCTATGTAAGTCAGAGGGTCATAAAACTAGGTGTTATGATACATTCCTGTAACCCAAGCACTTGGAAGCAAAGGCGAGTTTTAGCTCACCTTTGTCTATGTAGTAAAGTTAGGACAGCTAAAGCTACAAGTGAGACCCTGACTTAAAAAAACCAAAAGCACAAACCCTAGAATCTGGCTTATTTTACTCAGGGGAAACAGTTGTGAAGCAAAAGTTTTGCTTCAATAGCTCAAGAGTTGGGTCTGCTCCTTGGGATGCCCACTGGCCAGGTTAGCCCATGAGGCTGATGCATCTTTCCCTTCCCAAGAAACCTTGTCTCTTGCTCTATAAGGACCCTAAAGACTTGGTTGAGTGTTCCTCCCAGCCGTTGTCTTTTGTTTGGACAGGGTCCTGCTATGTAGTCCTAGCTGACCTAGAACTGGCTATGGACTATGCTGGTCTCAAACTTGCAAACATCTTCTCACCTCTGCTGGAAGCATTTTCTTACCTGGGTGAGTCTCTTCTTGTTCAGGGACCTTTCTCCTAGCTGAGGCTAACAATAGCAACTATTTCCTTAGTTCTTGCTAAGTACTTGGCACAGCTGTAGACACTCCCTCGCACTATAAGCTTACTTAGTACAGCTGATAGGCTTTCAAAAGCATGGCCACAGCCCCACTACCTTGGTTGCCTTTTGTGCATGTATGGTACCAGGGAAGGAAATGGATTTGAATCTAGGGACTGGGCATGTTGGCCAAGCATTGTATTGCTGAACCCAGCACTTTTGTTATCTTTTGGATTAGGGTCTTACTACATTGCTGCCCAGACTAGCCCTGACTGGCTCTGTCATTCAGGCATACTTTTTTGTAGTCCTTCTGGCCTCAGTCTTCTATTTGTATAACAGGCTTGCTTCCTGTATTGTTTTTATTTCCAACACACATTTAAACAGCAGCCTCTTAGATTTATGTATATGCTCCAGGAAGGTTTTCCTAATTCTTAGGGTTACCCTCATTTCCAAGTTCTTAGGAAGAAAAAGTATTTCAGCCTACAGAGATTTCCAGAACCTCTTTCCACCCAGTAAATTCCAGGCGTCTTCATCAGATCTAAGGTTACTAGAAAACTGGACTGACCTTCATGATTTCCCTGTACCCTGCTCATGTCTTTGCAAATGATCCCTTTCTTACATTCACTTGCTTTTATCCTTCCTGTTCTTGCATTTATATGTCATGTGTATTTCTATCCATGTGTGTAGAGGCCAGAAATTGATTGATATTGAATGTCTTTCCTGGATTGCTCTCGAATACACTGAATTAGGGTTTCTCACCTGAACCCAAAGCTCACAGATTCTGATGTGATAGAATGGCGGGTCACCTCTCAATAGCACACTAGGCCAAGGCAGTTCCACGTGGAAGAGGTTTTATTGGGAGGGATAGACAAGGTGGTGGCAGAAAGAGAAGAGGGGAAGAAGAGAGAGAGAGAGAGAGAGAGAGAGGCATTCTCCTTATTTATATGGAAAATGATGTAACACAGGTAAAGGTGGGAGGTGATCCAAGTGGATTCTGGGAATATGGTGCCTGTTGCCTTGGCAATAGGTCTGCAGGTCCAGCTATCACCTATGTGATGCCATAGGTCTGGGAGGTCCTGATGCCAACAGATTCAGCTGGTCTACTCTTTGCCTTCTGCCAAGGACCTTGTCTTGGAGACGGGTTCTAAGGAAGAGGTGTTCCGGAGCATCTAAAAGAACGACAGGAAGTTAATCATAGAGTACAAACTGACAGCTTGTGTTCTGCTCCAGACAGATTTCTCCAGAGAGCTCATCCAGAGAGCTCTGCTCTCAAAGACCAATGCCCAGTCTCCTATTTACATATCAATTCAGTCATTTACTCCAGGTTCCCTTTTGATTATCCCACAAATCAGCATTCCATAACCCACACCCCTTGATTCTTAGGAAGAGACAACAAACCTATTTTTTTTTTTCCTCAGATAGCTAAGCATAGAGCAAATCCAACCCAAGACAGGGAGGAGGGTGCAAAGACTTTAAGATATCGCAGGATGCTATTAGAATGCTGATTTGTCTGCAGATTCTCCACTCTACTTGAAGAGACAGGAGGAGGGGCTAAAGACTGATGTCCAGTGTTTTTAGCTATTATAGGGAACACAGAATGTTTTTCTTTGCTTCTTCTATTCCCTTCATATCAGAATAAAACCTTGATATTGTCTAAGGCGGCATATTTGAGAATAGGTCATTTTTCTTTGTATGGCTTCTAATTTTAAAGTTTCTCATAATCTTCTTGTTGCTATGAACACATTCGGGACATAGCAAATTATCTTCTAATCCTGCTTCTGGGATAACACAGGCTGGTAACAGGAAGAGAAAGTTCATTCTTTGAGGAGTGTCTGGAACCCAGGTCTGACCCTCATGAAATTGCAGGCGAACCCAGCCTTTCTTGTCTGCAGGGCACTGCCTGCCATAGACACCATGGACCACACACCATCTGAATCCAATGGTTTGCGGCAGAAAGGCCCCTACAGAAGAGGGAGGAGGACAGCGATTCACAAACACTGGCTGAGCAGTTTATAGCAATTCTTCCCCAGGCTGCAAATGTGGACTCCTGAGGTGAAGTTAGAATTTCCAGTATACCACTCTCCTGCTTCCTACATTGGCACGTGCTTGGAGGCCTGATTCCTCTGAAGAATATCTTGGGTTTCTTAGGAACCAACTTCATTCTGGCCTCACGAGATGTGTCAGGAATATAACATTCTTGTTTAAAATATGAATGTCTCCAAAGTTGCAAATAAACCTCAGCTTTCTTGCCATCCCTATGATAAGGACACCACTCCAGAACATGATTAATAGGAGACAGAGGTGCTTGGTATGGTTCCTGTTGGGTGTTTGATTCCCTCAGACCTCATCAGAGAATAGATTGGTGGTTTGTGGTCTGTGGTTGAAGAAACATTTGATTCTGTAGGATATTCTGTGGTTGTCTCCTCAGTAAATGGGACCAGCGTTAAAACCACACTCTCTTTCTTTTTTTTTTTTTTTTTTTTTTTTGGTTTTTCGAGACAGGGTTTCTCTGTTTAGCCCTGGCTATCCTGGAACTCACTTTGTAGACCAGGCTGGCCTCCAACTCAGAAATCCGCCTGCCTCTGCCTCCCGAGTGCTGGGATTAAAGGTGTACACCCCCATGCCCAGCAAAACCACACTTTCTTTATCCAAATCTTCCTCAGATTGATTCTTGTTGTAAGACTCGTGGTATGACATTTTCAGGCAGGCTTGGGAGAAGACAAAGGCACTTTTTTTTTTTTAACATTGCAAATGAGTTCAGAGATCTGACTGCCTTTAAAAGCACAGACAGTAAGATGGCTGGGTAGGATCCTGTCCTAGGATTACCACTGCCACCATGCCTGGGCCTGGACCTAAACTTGCTCTGTTCTAGGCTAACTTTGAACTCAAGAATCTACCTGCCTTTGTAAGCATAAACAACAATAAACTTATCTGGGTGGGATCTTGCCCACAATCACCATGTCCTAAATCTCTTTATCGCCTTCCTTAGTGTCTTTCTGACAAGTTCACTGCCTTTGTTCTTTTAGGTTCTTGAAGCCCCTTGTTCAATTCATAGTGCA
>LR755332.1:0-20380 GCA_902729485.2 Mus minutoides
GAGCTGGGCGTGGTGGCGCACGCCTTTAATCCCAGCACTTGGGAGGCAGAGGCAGGTGGATTTCTGAGTTCGAGGCCAGCCTGGTCTACAAAGTCAGCTCCAGGACAGCCAGGGCTATACAGAGAAACCTTGTCTCAAAAAAAAAAAAAAAAGAAAGAAAGAAAGAAAGAAAAATCATAATTATGGCTTTTGGTCCATTTGGGGAAACCAGATATGCTTAGAGGGCTGTTTGTCTGCGACGGACACCCAGAGTTCCAGCTATTCCATTCTAAGGCAGAGATGCGCGCTGAAAGGCCATGGCGTATTAATATTTTGCCACAAGGGCCAGGTTTGTGTTATGAATCCCACAAACTAGCTGCACGCATTCTCAAGGACAGAATTTGGATAGCTGAGATATTCTGAGAAATTCCTAAGACATGACGCAGCCGGAAAAGAAGCATGGTTTCCCGTATGCAGAACTTAAAATAGCACAAAATAATAATTGTGCCTCAGTCCCGCTTTTTATATTAAAAGAAGGGAGGAAATGTGGTGTCCCTTCTCTACCAACATAGTTGGTGCTAAGACCGAAGCCTTGAGAAAGCCGCACCCAATGGCACCTGTTGTTTTGTTAATTAGGCTAAGAGATAGCCCGGCTCCCCCCAGCAGCCAGGTTCTGTGTGTCTCCCAGATCCCCCGGCTCTGACCAGCTTACTGGCGGCCCACCTACGACCAGCCCACCTGCGCAACCTGTGAGATGTCACGATACTTCTGGGTTCCCGCCAAAATCCAGAACACCTGCGCAGAAGACTGGGGGCGGGGCTTCCCTTTCTTTTTCTCCAAATGCTTGTCCACCATTAAACAGTCGTTCTAAGCAGAAGCAACCATGTAGCCTTGGAGATCTTCTTTCTTCCCCCACTCCCTTAGTTTCATTTCAGCTTTGGGCCAATCCTCCAGGAACCCCGTCTACTGCGGGCAGTGGACCCCAACAGGGGTATCGGGTTCCTTGGAGCGTGTGGTCTTTATCATCAGGATATCTCCAATCAGTAACCACCAATTTAGCAAGCACCAGAAGTAGCAGGCTCCAGCTGCCTCCTCTCTCAGGGCTATAGCATTTTTATACCCTCTTATGAGTCCCCAAATTCCAAATATAGACTACCTTTAGCTAGCAAAACTATTCCCCTGCCAGAGCCTTAGACAAACCATAGCTGCTGAGGACAATCAGAAGCAGCCTCATATTCCTATAACAAAAACATGTTTCTGTAACACTTCTCTGTTTAAAAAAACCAAAATTGTCACTATAATCCACCTGCCTCTGCCTCCCAAGTGCTGGGATTAAAGACATGAGCCACCATGCCCAGCCTTACACGGTTTTCTTATTTCATGTGTGTGTGTGTGTGTGTGTGTGTGTGTGTGTGTGTGTAGTCATGTGTATGGATACACATTTACATGTATGTGCATATGTGTATAGAAATGACAGAGTAGCATCAGGCATCTTCCTCAATTGCTCTCCATCTTATTTTTTGAAGAGAAGGCCTTTTACTGACTCTGGGGCTCAAGGATTTAGCTCAATTGGATGGCCAGCAAGTCCCAGGGACCCTCTGGTCTCTGCCTCACCAGACCTAGGATTGTAGACATGTGGAAAACCAGGCACTTTATGTCAAACTCAGGTCATCAAGTATTTTCCTGATGGAGCTGCTCCTCGACGCTCAGTTTTTGTTTTTTGGATGGTTTTTGGTTTGGTTTGATTGGAATTTTGGTGTGTTTGCTGTCTTTGAAGGTATCCTAGGCTGACCTCAGAGTTGTTTTGTAGACAAGGATGATTTTCAAGTACTGGGCTTACAGGCATGTGCCACCAAGTTCCAGTTTATGTAGGGCTGGGGACTAAACCCCAGGTTTCAAAAGCATGCTAAGCACACGCTCTGCCAACTGAGTTCCAGGCCCACAGTGGCTTCCTGAAGGTCTTCTCTAAACCATTTCTCAAGTCTTCTAAACAAAAAGTGATGTGCTCTTCATAACAAAAACAAAGTATAGATTAGTGAAGTGGCTCAGTGCTCACTGTTCTTGTAGAGTACCTGAGTCTGGTCCAGAATCCACATTAGGTGGATCACTATTACCCGCAACTCCAAGTCTAGGAGGATATGGTTCCTCCGACCTCTGAGAACATCTGCACTCATGTGTACACACACACACACACACACACACACACACACACACACACACACACTAAAGGGAAAAGAAAAACATTTTTAAACTACACTATAGAATATGGGCTTCAAACCCCACTCAGAGGCAGCCAGCAATGAAGTCTGGAGAGATGACTCAGCCATTAAGAGCACCTACTCTTACAGAAGACCAAGGTTCAATTCCCAGAACCGTCGTGGTAGCTCACAACCATCCATAACCTCAGTTCCACAAAACCAACAGACGCTCCTATGGTGCACACACCTGCATACAGGCAAGAGTTTCATACTCACAGATAATATATTAAAAAAATTAAAATGGGGGCTGGTGAGATGGCTCAGGGGGTAAGAGCACCCGACTGCTCTTCTGAAGGTGATAAGTTCAAATCCCAGCATCCACATGTTGGCTCACAACGATCCAAAACAAGATCTGGCGCCCTCTTCTGGAGTGTCTGAGGACAGCTACAGTGTACTTACATATAATAAATAAATCTTTAAAAAAAAAATTAAAATGATAGCAGGGAACAATTTCTTACTATTGTTCCAGACTTAAAGGTGCTTCTATAAGCTTATATACAGCTTTCTATGCTTTTATGAAATATAATTATACTGTGAAATAATGTACAGTATACTATAAAAATATAAACTGAATTCTCCCTTTGTCTTTAGGGAGTTTCTGGTTGACTCAATGGGGGTGTCTGAGGCCATTTTGCCTGGAGTTCACACACTGATTCTTGTTTGTTTAATGCCTCTTCTAACTTTGCCTCCAGCTCAGGAACTGTCTCAGCTTATCTTCTTAGCTCCAGGATTTCTTTTTCTGGTTGGCGTTTGAACTGTACCTTCTCCACTACCAATGCTTTTTTTGTTGTTGGTTTTCCAAGACAAGGTTTCTCTGTGTAGCCCTGCCTGGCTGTCCTGGAATTCACTCTGTAGACCAGGCTGGCCTCGAACTCAGAAATCCACCTGCCTCTGCCTCCCAAGTGCTGGGATTAAAGGCATGCGCCACCACACCCAGCTGCAATGTTTTATTTGGTAGATACACACCAAGGTATTAGGAGTGAGAAAGTGGCGAGCCACACGGCTCAGATGTCCTGACGCTGATCCCTGCAACCAGGTAAAGGTAGCAACAGTAAACGGAGTCCACGAAATTGTCCTCTGAGCTTCACACATTTGTCCTGGACTTCACTTCCTCCCCATCCTTCCTGTATTAGGAAGGTTGTAGAGAGGAGCAGAACTGGTAGAATATACATACATTATAAACTTGGGGGCTAGAGAGATGTCTCAGGAGCATAGAGTGCTTGCAATTTTTACAGAGGAACGGACTCGGGGTTGAGAAACCCACAGCTGCTCCAGCCCCAGGGCTCTGACAGCGTTTTTTTTTTTGGCCTCCAGAGTTACTGCACACACATAGATACACAGACACATACATACAAATAAAAAACAAGCGCTAAAGGGGCATTAACTAAAGTAGGACCTGGTTTGATTCCCGGTACCCACAGAGTGGCCCACAACTGTAACTCCAGTTCCAGGGGTCTAGTTCCTTCTTCTGGTCTCCGAGGACAGTAGGCTTGGGCACTGTGCAGACAAAACCATTGTTGTAGGGCAGTGGATTTCAACATTCCTAATGCTATGATCCTTTAATACGGTTCCTCATGTTGTGGTGACACCCAACCATAAATTTTCACTGCTACTTCATATCTCTAATTTTACTAGTTATGAGTTATTATGTAGATATCTGACATGCAAGATACCTGATATGCAACACCCAAAGGGGTCACCATGTACAGGATGAGAACCATTGTAGGGGGTTATGTAGAGGTCACTAGCAGGGCATGCACCTACCCAGAGTTTGATTCTAAGCAACATGCATATGCACATGTGCACATACATGCACACACTTGGGCATACACACAACCAATTAATTAAAAGGATATACAGACTAACCAAGTCTAATTGTGTTCCCCTGTATTTTCAGTTATTTGTGTGGTGAAGGCAGATCTCTGGAGCCAAAAGAATCCATGATTAGCCTGAATAAGAAAGCAAGATATGCTATTCAAAAAGTAAAACTAGGGGCTGGAAAGATGGCTCAGTAGGTAAGAGCACTGACTGCTCTTCAGAAGGTCCTGAGTTCAAATCCCAGCCACATGGTGGCTCACAACCATCTATAATGAGATTGGATGCACTTTTCTGGTGTGTCTGAAGACAGCTACAATGTACTTATATATAATAAACAAATAAATCTTTTAAAAAAAAGAAAGTAGCCGGGCGTGGTGGTGCATGCCTTTAATCCCAGCACTCGGGAGGCAGAGGCAGGCGGATTTCTGAGTTCAAGGCCAGCCTGGTCTACAAAGTGAGTTCCAGGACAGCCAGAGCTATACAGAGAAACCCTGTCTCAAAAGACCAAAAAAAGGCCGGGCGTGGTGGCGCATGCCTTTAATCCCAGCACTCGGGAGGCAGAGGCAGGCGGATTTCTGAGTTCGAGGCCAGCCTGGTCTACAAAGTGAGTTCCAGGACAGCCAGGGCTAAAGAGAAACCCTGTCTCGAAAAACCAAAAAAAAAAAAAACGTAAAACAAGAAAATCTCAAGTTACATCTGTGTCAAAAATCAGCCCAATGTGTAAACTTATGTTTTCATGTTTTCTTCTGAGCCTTTCCATGGCTTCTCTCATCTTAGTTGTCCCAAGGAAACAGCATCAACCTTAAACAGGAAATAAACAAAGGGAGGGCCAGGCGGTAGTGGCTCACGCCTTTAATCCCAGCACTCGGGAGGCAGAGGCAGGCAGATTTCTGAGTTCGAGACCAGCCTGGTCTACAGAGTGAGTTCCAGGACAGCCAGGGCTACACAGAGAAACCCTGTCTTGAAAAAAACAATAATAATGATAATAATAAATAAACAAAGGGAGGTCTCTCCCAGGGAGGTGGGCTCTCACCACTGTTCTTGTTTGGGTGTGGCAGCCACGTCCCCCCATGGTCCCAGGAAACAGCCAAGCAGGTGCCTTGTATCCATGTGCTGATCATGGCTATGTGCAGATTCTCCTCTGCCTCTGCACTCTGCAGACATCGCCATACTTGTACCATCCTTGGCTCTGGTGTCGGGGATGCTGGCTCCAAAAAAAGAAAAATCTTTTTTCACAGCATTATCTTATATAAATGAATATCTATACTTGGGGGGGGGGGGGAGATACAACAGTGGTTCTCAACCTGTGGATCACGACCCCAATGGGGTCAAATATCAGATATTTACATTATGATTTATAACAGTAGAAAAATTAGTTATGATGTAACACTGAAAATAATCTTACAGATTGGGGTGTCACCACAACACAAGGAACTATATTAAAGGGTCACAGATTGAAAACCATTGCTGTACAGAGTCCCTAGGGAGAAATAGCAGAGAGACTAGACTCAGAAGGAATTCCAGGGTGAACAGACCATGCCAGCTCCTAAGTTCATTGCTGCTTAGCTTGTGGTGGCAGAGGGATTCGAAGGCATGCAGATGACCTCTGTCTCCCTAATCAGGTTCCTACTGAACACCTCAGCCACCAGCCAGCCAGGGAGCACAGTCTGTAGCTTCCAATTCTGAGAGAACTGAATGGTGCGAACAGCCAGAGAGAGAGCTTATTCCAGTCTGCAAACACTTCACCAAAGGTATGAATGGAAAATACCAACCTAAAGAAAACAACTGAGCTGGAGAGATGGCTCAGCGGTTGGTTAAGAGCACTGACTGCTCTTCCAGAAGTCCTGAGTTCAATTCCCAGCAACCACATGGTGGCTCACAACCATCTGTAATGGAATCTGATGCCCTCTTCTGGTGTGTCTGAAGATAGATACAGTTTATTCATATACATACATACATACATACATACATACATACATACATACATACATAAAAATCTTTTTTTAAAAACCCCAACAAAACACACCCAAAAGACCCAGGAACTTCAGTATGTGGGTATAAAACAAGCATAAAAATATGATTCATAAGTTACTCTGAATCACTCAAGATCCAGTACACTGCTCATATCCTGAAAGCTGCCTATTTTGTTTGTTTGTTTTTGGTATCAAAGAAGTTTATTGACCTCCAGTAGCACACAGCTCTGCTCTGCTCTGCTCTGCTCCAGGGTTTGGTACATGTACAAAAAGCCACAGGCATGGCAATCAGCTGACCAACGATATGTGTGATGTATTAACACAAGGGCAGCTGGCAGCGCAGAGGTCACTTATGTGCCTGGGGCTGACCCACCATACAGTTCGTTACCCAGGGGTGTGACCACCTCACTCATCATAATTCCAGGAGAGAGAATGGTACAGGTCTCTTCTCCCTACCCTTCATGGAAGTCAACTCCACTCCTCCCACCAGCTCTGTGTGTAGATGGCCGAGCACACATGGATCCTACAGTGGCCAGGGGACCACCCACAACCACCACTTTCTGCCTAGATTCTAAGGCATCTTTCTGGATTTCCAGCTCAGTTTTGCCATACTCCAGAGCATAGGAGGCTTCTAGAGTGGGACCCGGCAGCTTCCCGCGCTTCCGGATGAGCACACAGCCTAGCTTCTGAGCTAGGAAAAGGAAAGCCCTTGGAGTCTAGACATGCAATGATGGTGATCTTGCACTGCATGGACTTCGGGTAACTGGCCAGGAGGCAGATGGAAGCTTAGGAGACCAGGTCTTTCAAGAGGGACGAGATATCCCCAAACAGCACACCAGGATGGGGAAGTCTGGGAAGCTGCAGGTGCATAGCGCCACCAGGTGCATAGCGCCACCAGCTGCAACTGGTGCCATGGCCACGTGCATGTAAGAGGAAGGGAAAAGATTTATGAATACACTGTAGCTGTCTTCAGACACACCAGAAATAGGCCATATGGTTGCTGGAAATTGAACTCAAGACCTCTGGAAGAGAGCAGTCAGTGTTCTTAACTGCTGAGCCATCTCTCCAGCCCCTGCTCTCTCTCTCTCTCTGTTTTGTTTTTTGAGACGGTTTCTCTGTATAACCCTGGCTGTCCTGGAACTCACTCTGCAGACCAGACTTGCCTTGAACTTAGAAATCCGCCTGCCTTTTGCCTCCCATGTGCTGGGATTAAAGGCGTGCAGCACCACTGCCCGGCTTTGCTCTCTCATTTCTTAAAACAGAACTTCCCCAACCACTAAAGGCAACCAATATTCCCTCTTTACATCTTTACTTGGATGGGCCACAGGGTTCCATGAAAACCCTGGTGGCTTCTACAAGTCATATTGCTTGCCCGTTGACTTTCAGGTATTGGGTGACCACATGACAGAGGTCTCCTTTCAATACCCTCCACAACCAGAGAACCTCAACTGAGGGCATTACATCTATATTTAAAAGCTCACAGAAGGAACAGGCTTTTTATGCAGTAAGAGCACCACCTCCTGGCCTCTTCAGTAACTGCAGAAGTTGAAGAAAGGTCTTAGAGGGCTGGAATTGTGAAAACTTTAGTTTTGCTGCTTCTTTGAGTATTATATGGGAGTTCAGAATGTGATTCAGTTACTCTACTTTTTTTTTTTTTTCCTGTTTCGAGACAGGGTTTCTCTGTGTAGCCCTGATTGTTCTGGAACTCACTTTGTAGACCAGGCTGGCCTCGAACTCAGAAATCCACCTGCCTCTGCCTCCTGAGTGCTGGGATTAAAGGCGTGCGCTACCACGCCCGGCTTACTCTACTATTCATGAGGTCTTGGCTTTGATCTCCAGCGCCACATAAAGAACCTGGCAGGTTGCAGAGCCCAGGAAGATTAGTTCATGGTTAGCTCCACAGTGAGTTACATTGAGATCCTTGTCTTTAAAATAAAAGTAGGGCTAAAGGCACTTTGCCACTAAGCTGGAGGTCCTGAGTATATTAACAAGGACCCACCTGATAGAGACCCGACTCCTAAATTTGTCCTCTAACCACAGAGTGCTATGATGTCATCCCAACACACAAACTAACTTTTAGATTTACTCACCTTGTGTTTGCCTGTATGCATGTTTATACATGCATGCTCAGTGCTCGAAGTCAGGACACTGGATCCTCTGAAACTGGAGTTATGGATGTGGGTGCTGGAAATTGAACTCATGTGCTCTTTGAAAGCAGCACATGCTTTTAACTGCTGAGCTTTGAACTCCAGCCCAAAAAGTTTAATTTTAAAAAGATTCTTTTTTTTGCCGGGCGTGGTGGCACAGGCCTTTAATCCCAGCACTCGGGAGTCAGAGGCAGGCAGATTTCTGAGTTCGAGGCCAGCCTGGTCTACAGAGTGAGTTCCAGGTCAGCCAGGGCTACACAGAGAAACCCTGTCTCGAAAAACAAAAAAAAAAAAGATTCTTTTTAAGAGAAAATGTGCTACACAAAACAATGCAGTACAAGCCTTTAATACCAGCACTCGGTGAGCAGATCTCTTGAGTTTAAGGCTAGCCTGGTCTACAGAGTGAGTTCCAGAATAGCCAGGGCTACAGAGAAACCCTGTCAGACTCTGTAGACTAGACTGGCCTCTGAACTCAAGAGATCCTCCTGCCTCTGCCTCCCCCAAGTGCTGGGATTAGAGGCATGGGCCACCACACCTGGCTAAAATAAGGCATTTCAATGTAAAAATCATTTTTTAGCACCCAGATAATACAAACACAAGTAGCAGAGCTAGTTTTGGCTTACAGGTCATTAGCTCAACTAAAGCCTGAAAAAGAGCTAAGCATGGCAGACACCATCTCTAAAATACAAAACAAACAAAAAAACAGGGTGGGGTGGGGAGGTTTGAGGGTCGGGTTGAGAACTGGCAAGCTGAGAGCCTCTACAGTGAACTCAAGCAGGTCTCAGCCCCAGGCCCCTACTTGTTCTGTTGAGTACAAAGCCTTACATGCACAAAAATATAACTCTCAACATATCACGAACCATTCACTTTATTGTTTTGTATTAAGACACAGAACTTTGACCATGCAGCCTTCCTCAAGGAGCTGCCACAGCCAGCCAGCTTTTAACAGGTGAGCATGGGAACCAAGCAAGGGAGGCAATGCATGGAGCCCTCATTGTTCATACATGAAGCCTGGTATCCATTTCTCACCCGCCAGCCATGTGCTCTTCCAACCATCCCTTCCCTCACTCTGCCAATGGTCACATCCTACAGCTTTCTAATCTACTCCCTTGGCCCAGGAATCTCTCTGCTCATTCACTTCCTGCCGTGATGGAGATCATACTTGGTCTATGAATGCTAAGCAAGCACACTATCACCCAGCTATGGCTCCTGGCTAGTCTGTATCAGTAACCTCATAGTTAAGGTACTAATAATGAGTCCAGGGGACCAACTCAAACAGGACATAATTACTCCTGTGTACCAACTTCAAGACAAAATGGTCCTGCTGACTCACTGTGCTGTCTGTCTCCTGCTGCTGCTCCGGGTGCCCAGGATAGATCCAGTGTACTTACTTCACACCAAGGAGTCATATCATAAATCATTTCCATTTCCTTGACCAGTGACTCAACCATGCAGGTACTTACCATCCTGTCCTTGATATTAAAAAGAATCAAATACATCCATGAACTTATTAATATACAACAGTCAAGTTGTTGCAAATGCCCCTCAATGTCAGAAAAGCTTACTTTGAAATTAAAACTAAAAGTACTGTAAACATGTAGCAGTAATAGCTACCAAGAACATAAACAAAGACAGTTACATTCACACACTCCAGACTCCTGCCTGTCAGTCAGTAGGATACTACACCAAGAACCGCAATTTTATCCCTCAAAGTTGGTAGATCCACGCTGGCTTCTGGAAGCTTCAATGCCAGGCCCAATGGATGAAGATGAGCACAGGGTAAGTTTAGCAGACAATCATAACAAGACTTATGTCGTTGCCCACTAGGGCTCTGAGGGATCAAATATGGCACTCACATAAATAGAATCCTCCACGTGACGTTTTGCTTTGCCTTAGGCAACAGCTAAGACTTTAATCGTCTGTATGACATGATTTAATATAAAATATACAAATCTCTCAGTATGAGGACCCACAGAACAGGAAGGCAACTGACAACTGAATGGGTTTCTTTTAAAAAATCCTTTTTGTCCTTGAAAATCAATGCTCAAAAACAAACCTGTCCAGAAAAAGGAGCATGAGAGGACTACAGGCTGGAAGGCCTCAGGACCTGCTCCACTGTCCTTGCCAGTTCTCGCCTAACACAGAGTTTCTGGGTCCACTGGAGTTGAATGCCAGTCTCCCAACATCACCCTTCCTTTGCCAAAAATGAGCACAGGTCACTCGCTGTCAAATTTAACGGAATTGACCTGGACAGAGATGGAGCCGCCCCGGTAGCTGCCGCGTTTCTTTTTCGTTTTTTCATGCCGGAAGGATTTGCCTTTGGTGAACTTCAGAACCTGATTGGCTCGCTCCCCCCAGTCTCCAGCTGCACCTCGCTGAAAGGAAGAAAGGAAGGAAGGAAGGAAGGAAGGAAGGAAGGAAGGAAGGAAGGAAGGAAGGAAGGAAGGAAGAAAGAAAAAAGTTGAATCCATGAGGTTCCAGCAACCTGAACCAAAAAAAAAAAAAATGACCTTCCCTCCAGGGTCCCAAGAGTGGCAAACAGTCCTTACCTTGGCATCAAAGGAATTGTCTGCTACTCGAGAGTCCACCTCAATCTCCTCCTCCCTGACCCTTCGGAAAGGGGAAGATGCCCTTCTTTCTCCCTAGAGAAGAATGAAGTAAATGTTAAATTGGTGATTTAACCGCTAAACTGAGCAGTCAATGGTCTCAGGAGTCTATGGTCTAAAGGGCTGGGTTCTGAGAACGTGGGCAACGTGCCTTCTTCCTTTTTGGAAATGTATTCGGGGTCTGGAGCTTAACTTTCTTAGCTTGAGGAGTTGCTGCTTCATCTGTGGTCTCATTCTGCTTCCGTTTTTTGCATGAACCTAAAAAAAAAAAAAAAAAAGCCAGACTCAGGAGCCAGGCCTCCCGGAAAGCTCCACCAGCACTCAGGAGGTAACTATCTCCCCGTCCACCTCCCTCCCTGAGGACATCCCAGGACTGCAGACAAAACTCAGGGGAAGGGATGACTCTACAGATACATGCCTGGCTTGGTCCCAGCTGCCTTTTTCTTCTCTTCTGTTTCTTCCTCCTCTTCCTCCTCACTTTCCTTGGCTGCTTTTCCATTCAGAGAAGCTGGAGTGCCATTGGCCTTGCTTGCCTGTAATTTAGGGGTAGCTTTGGGCTTCTTTTTCTCTTCTTCACTGGAATCTTCAGAGCTGCTGCTGCTGCTGCTGCTCTTGGCAGCTGCTTTCTTCCCAGGGGCTGGTTTGGGAACCGCTCCACCTGCTGCCTTCTTCTTAGCTGTGGGCTTAGGAGTTTTCTCCTCCTCTTCCTCCTCACTGCTGGAACTATCTGAGTCAGAGCTGCTGTCCCCAGCAGCCTGAGGAGCTTGTTTGGCGGGTGCTGCTTTAGTGGGTGCTGCTTTAGCGGTCACCTTGGCCTTGGGGGTTGTCGCACTTTTCTTGGTGGCCTTCTCCTCCTCACTGGAGCTGCTTTCTTCCTCGCTGGAGCTGTCAGCCTTCCTATTCTGAGGTTTCTGGCCACTGCCTGCAGGTTGCTTAAGAGCTGTCCCTGCCTTTGCTGCAGATGGCTTGGGAGGGACAGCCGGCTTACTTGAGAGACTCTTGGTGGTACTGACTGGCTTGGCCGGAGCTTCATCCTCAGAACTGTCAGAATCTAGAGAGAGGAGATAGAATGAACAGCTCCCCAAATCAAATTCAGGGGAGCCCTTTAAGAGCAGCCAAAGGGTCTGGGCAGCATTACCTGAGCTGTCTGAAGAGCTTTCTTCTTTCTTCTTCACTGGAGCTGGCTTGGCAGGTGTCTTGGAGACAACCGTCTTAGCTGGAGTTTTTTTCTCTTCCTCGGAACTTGAATCTGAGGAGAAATTGAGACATTAGGCTGGGTCCAGAATTGCAAGCCACCAGGAGGGCACTGGAAAGTGTATAACAATGCATGCACTACTTCCTCTTTCCTCAGTCACAACACAGGTACAGCATTTTCTCTCCTTTTCCTCACCCTTTCCTGTGACTCACCAGACTCCTCACTGCTGTCGTCACTGCTGTCTGGAAGCTGTGTCTGCGCAGCAGCTTTCTTTGGAGCCTGGGCTCCCGGGGACTTCTTTGGTAAAGGAAAAGAGGGTGGTGGAACTGAACTGTAGGGACCTATTAAAACAGTTTTGAAACACACATTTGGGAGATATTGTGGTTCACGCCTATAATTCTGACTCTCATAAGGCTAAGTAGGAAGACTGCTTTGAATTTGAGGCCATGGGCTACAGAAGAAAAATATTTTAAATAAGCAATAAAATAAAATAGGCCCGAGGGTGGTATTCCCCTTTAGTCCCAATTCTTGGGAGGTAGAAGCATATAGATTGCTGAGTTCAAACCCAACCAGGTATACAAGTAAGTTCCCAGACAGTCAGAGCTACAAAATCCATGTTTCTGAGTAAGAGAAAAATATGCACACAGGACTAAGGATATATCTCCTAAGTTCAGAACCTGCCTAGCATACACAAAACCCTGGGTTTAATCTCTAGCATCAGAAAAGAAAGGAAGTACTTAAATTCTTTGAATCTGTATATCTAAAACAGGGCTTATTCCTTCTCTGCAGACTGTGGACCAGGATTAGTAAGTAATTTCCAACAGCAGGTCACTTCTGTGTCTGTGCTACGCGTGGCTTCCCTCTTGTTCTCTGGAAGAAGCCAGTTGCTATGTGTGCACTAGGACTTAGTTACAGACACTGATGCCCATGTCCAATCACCTGTTTTTGTCTTTATGGGTTTCTTCTGTTGCTCTTCCTCTTCACTGGAAGACTCTTCACTGCTAGAGCTCTTCTGGGGAGGGGCGGCAGCTACTTTCACGGGTGCCTTGGCCACGACTTGCTTTTTTGGTACAGTCTTCATTGGAGAGAAAATTAACATTAGAGGAAAACACCTTCCCAAACAATCCGGAAGAGACACACACACTGTGAAGCCCCTTAACTGCATCCCTGCTATGAAGTTACAGCCCTAACCTTCTTGGGAGGTGCAGCTGCCTTCTTCTCTTCCTCTGAGTCATCGCTGCTGCTGCTGCTGCTGCTGCTGCTGCTGCTGCTGGCTGCTTTGCCATTGGCTACTTTAGGCTGTGCTTTTGCTGGTGTACCTGAGAAACAAAAGCAATACTAAACAAGTTGGGAAACTTAAAAGTCCTGTTGGCACCCACAGGACTTCAGTGTCTATAATTTTAAGGCAGGCAGGATGGCTCAGCAGGTAAAGGATGACCTGAGTGATGCCTAGATGGTATAGTGATAAGCTCTACTATGTGCAGTCATCACACACACACTAAACCATTTAAATGCCCCTCTCTTCAGCCCCTATCCATCAGAGGGACGAACCAGCTCTGCTGTGTGGAGTGAAAGCATAGGAGGAAAACGGCCTTAAGAGCAGCAGAGGGCATGAGTGGGCTGTGTGTGGCCTAAGACAATGCAATACTTAATACACACTAAGCCTGTGGCCGGGAGTGGTGGCGCACGGCTTTAATCCCAGCACTCGGGAGGCAGAGGCAGGCTGATTTCTGAGTTCAAGGCCAGCCTGGTCTACAAAGTAAGTTCCAGGAAAGCCAAGGCTATACAGAGAAACCCTGTCTCGAAAAACAAAAAAAAAAACAACAACAAAAAAAAACACTAAGCTCATGGGTTGCTATGTTTGGTGGTCTAACCCTAGGCTGAGCTTAGGTACATACATCCATGCTAAGAAATGCCTATTAATCCCATCCCTCCAGAGCCTGAGGCAAAAGAATCACCAATTCTAGACCACCAGACTAGAGTGAGACATGACCTTACCCAACAAACAAATAAGTATGTATGATACATATAACCTTGGAGAGGAAGGAGGATCGAGTCTAAGCCCAGCCTGGGTCTTTAGAACATCAATCAAAAATAAAAGTTAGCCAGGGGTGTTGGGGCACAGCTTTAAACCTAGCACTTGGGAGGCAGATGCAGGTGAATCTTTGAGCCTCCCTAGTCTAAAGAGCGAGTTCCAGGACAGCCAGGGTTACATAGAAAAACCCTGTCTTATAAAACTAGCCAAAGGTGGTGGCACACCCCCTTAATCCCAGCATCTGGGAGGCAGAAGCAGGCAGATTTCTGAGTTTGAGACCAGCCTGGTCTACAGAGTGAGTTCCAGGACAGCCAGGGCTACACAGAGAAACCCTGTCTCAAAAAAACAAAAACAAGCCGGGGGTGGTGGCATACACCTTTAATCCCAGCACTCAGGAGGCAGAGGCAGGCGAATTTCTGAGCTCCAGGCCAGCCTGGTCTACAAAGTGAGTTCCAGGACAGCCAGGACTATACAGAGAAACCCTGTCTCTAAAAAAATAAAAACAAAAACAGAATGGATGTCCTTGTATATGCACAGAATTATTTTTCCCCCTAAAACTTTGAGACAGGGTCTGGGGAAACTTTCGGGGCTTAGCTGGGCAGGGCGGTGCACTAACACCTTTAATCCCAGCAATTTGGGAGGCAAAGGTGTTCATGGGGAGGTGGGTGGATCTCTGAGTTTGAAGCCAGCCTGGGAGATCCAGGACAGCCAAGGGCTAGCAAAACCCTGTTTCAAACAACAAATTCCAGGCGTACTGTTTGGTTCTCTCTCATCCATCTGGGTAGGGCAGGGATCACAGGCTTTTACAGCCATGCCTGGCTAAGGGGAAGTGATGAGTTCTATAGCCCAGCAACCATACCTGCTTTGGCTGTGGCTGTAGTCTGCGCCTTGGCTGCCACAGCTGTCTTTGGCGTCTGGGTCTGTGGTGCTTCTTCCTCTGAGCTTGAGTCAGACTCGGACTCAGAGCTCTCTGCCTTCTTCAGAGGAGGTCTGACTGCCTTGGCTTGGGGTTTAATTGCTTTCTGCTAAAACAAGAGAACAAAGATGGTGGCAAACCCCTGTAATCCCAGCATGTGGGAGGAAAAACTCAGAGATTAAGGCAGCCTGCTCAACACAAAAGTTCCAGGGCAGCCAATGCTACATAGAGAAACTTTGTCTCAAACAAAACACACATAAGGACAATGAGTAAGAGCTGAATGCTCAAATGACAATAAAATGGTTTGATTTGGGGTTTTTTGTTTTTTTTTTCCTTTTGAGACAGCCTGAGCTGTCCTAGAACTTGCTCTGTAGATCAGGTTGGCCTGGAAGCTTTATCCTTTTAGGAGTCCACTGAAATGGCGAGAAAAACTCAAAGAAGATACAACATATGAATATCGAAATAGTAGAAAAACAGAGTCCAACTACTTGATAAAACAGTTCCTGACATAATCTTGTCAACAGCTTCCAGCAAAACACTTGTATTGTTGGGGCCCTACACAGTGTCCTGAAGAACACAAGTCCCTGGGTAGAGGAGAATCCTGTCTACACTTGAATCACATCATTCCAGACCTCAACTTCAGCATCCCCTTCCAAGTCCCCAGAATTTATGCAATACAGAACAGCTCCCACCGCCCGACCTTTAGCTAGCCACCCCATTTCATTTCTTCATTACTCCTCTGAGGCCCTCCTTACAACCAAGGCTACAAACCTGGACAGGCTTTTTCTTTTTGTCCTCTTCCTCTTCATCACTGGATTCCTCACTGCTGCTGCTCTCTGAAGCTTGGGCTGCTGCCTTCTCAGCATGCTGAGGCAAACTGGCTCGCTTGACAGGTGCGACTGAGTACAAGTATAGGTAGCCGTGAAAATTCACCCTCAGGCAGGTGCCAGGCAGTCTCTTTGGAGACCCTCCCCTTCTATCCCACCCCTCACACAGCCTTACCAGCCTTCTGTGTGGAAAGTCCTTGGGCTTTGTCCTCGTCCTCACTACTGTCCTCACTGCTGTCACTGGAAGAAGTCTCTTTCTTAGCCTTCTTGGTCACTGGTCCATTTGACTGTAATTTCACCTTTGGGGCTTTGGTGGACCTGCTGATGTAGATTAAGCTGACTTCTGAGGGATCAGGGCCTCCTCAAACTAAGGAACACAGCCCAGCCCAGCCCAGCCCACCTAGGGGAGAAAAGAGCCCAAGTGCACCAGGGAAAGCTTACTTGAGCCAGAAGCTATAGATGTCCAAGAGGGAGGAGGCATTGGCATCCTGCTGTGTCTGTAAGAAAGGAGGCAGGCTTAAGGAAGCAGTATGCGCCTCTGGGTCAGACTCTGGTACTGCTTATCAAATGCCATCTTCAGCCAGGCACGGTCCCAGCACTTCAAACTACATACAGAGTTCCAGGACAGCCAGGGTTATGTAAAGAGACCTTGTATCAAAAGTTATGTTACAAGCCGGGCATGGTGGTGCATGCCTTTAATCCCAGCACTCGGGAGGCAGAGGTGGGCGGATTTCTGAGTTCTAGGCCAGCCTGGTCTACAGAGTGAGTCCCAGGACAGCCAGGGATATACAGAGCAACCCTGTCTCGAAAATAAATAAATAAATAAATAAATAAATAAATAAATAAATAAAGTTATGTTACCTCCCTACTCAATTTGAAATGAATGTTACATCGTAAGACTTTTCCTACTTGTATAAATTAGGAGAAAAATATTACGCTTACATATCACCTAACTTTGAGCATGAAAACTTTATAGTATATATCCCTGTGCCTTTCCATATTTTTCAAAGTCTTAGAAAAGTTGCAACAATTAATAGCGTGTTAGTTGAGAGGCTGGAGAGCTTGTTACTCTTCCAGAGGACCTGAGTTCATTACCAGCACCCATATCAGAAGACTCAAAAGGACCTGCTAACTCCAGACACAGGGCTTCTGACTTCTCTGGCCTCATAATTTCTAACTACTAACTTTTTTTGCTCTAATTAAATGACTTTTAAAGGCAGAAAGGCAGGGCTGGATAGGTGGCTCAGTGGTTAAGAGCAATGTCTATTCTTTCAGAAGACCCCGGTTAAATTCCCAGCACCCATATGGCAACTCTCTGTCCAAAATTCCAAAATTCAACACTCTCACACAGACATACAGACAGGCAAAACACAAATGTGCAGAAAATAATAAATTGTAAGCAAACAGAAAGGCACCAGGTATGGTGGCACATGCCTTGAATTCTAGCAATTAGATCTGAGTTTAAGCCAGTTTGGTCTACATAGAGAGTTCCAGGACAGCCATTAACTACATATAGAGACCCTGTCTTAAGGAGGGAGGGTGCCAAACAGTGCAGTGGTGACACACGCCTTTAATCCCAGAACATGGGAGGCAGAGGCAGGTGCAGAGGCAGGCAGATTTCTGAGTTTGAGCCCAGTCTGGTCTACAGAGTGAATTCCAGGAAACCCTGTCTCAAAAAGAAGAGAAAAGGAAAGAAAAAAAGGGGGGTGGGGGTACTGGCAGAGGATCCATCAGTTCAGAGCACGTGGGATTGGGGGAGAGGGGAGGATGTATTACCAGATCACATGCCAGGCTGTCCTGGCTGAAAGAACTCCCTTATTATGAGACTGACCTGATCCTTTCTTTTTGTGGCAAAAATCCCCTTTTTTGTATTTTGCTACAAAGAAGTAGCCTACCTCAAAAGATCTGGTGGCCTGTAACCAAAGAGTCCCAGGATCTAAGGCAGGAAGATCCTAAAGCCAAGGCTGCTCAACCAAGTTCCAGGTCAGGAATGACCTCGGAAACAAGAAGGTAGACCAGGTAGGTGTGGTGGTGCAGCCTTTAATTCCAGCACTGAAGAATCTGAGGCAGAGGCATCTCTTTGAGGCCAGTCTAGTCTGGAGAGTGAGTTCTAGGCTAGCCAAGGTTACACAGTGAGACATTCTCAAAAGTAAAAATAAAGCAGAAGAAACCTAAATTTTCAGACATGGTATCATCCCTGAAAAAAAGACCACAGGTCTACAGCCTTTCAAGGTATTTCCATGAACACTACAGCTTTTCTTTCATTTTTTCCCCTTATTTATATGAGTACACTCTTGCTGTCTTCAGACACACTAGAAGAAAGGGCATCTGATCCCATTATAGATGGTTGTGAGGCACCATGTGATTGCTGGGAATTGAACTCAGGACCTCTAGAAGATCAGTCAGTGCTCTTAACTGCTGAGCCATCTCTCCAGCTCCCACTACAGCTTTTCTTAAGATGCAGACTAAACATTTCACATTCCTTCACTTTATTTTGCTCTTACATGACAGCTCTCATTCATCCCATATTCTAGTGTGCCTACAAAGGGGTTACTACTTTTTCTCCTCTCGTGAGTCTCATTCATTCAAAACCTGTAAATTGGGCTGAGCATGGTGATATACACCTTTAATCCTAGCACTTGGTAAACAGAGGGAGACAGCTAAGTTCAAGGCCAGCTTGGTCTACAAAGTGTGCTGCAGGGCAGTCAAGGCTACACATGGCATCCTGCAATGTTCAGGCGTGCATTAGCATGAGGAGGCTGTGGCAAGAGGAACTGAAGTTCATATCCATCCTCCACTACACAAGGATTACATGAACTTTGTCTCAAACAAAGGCTGCCGCAGAGCCTGGCCTGAGCCTACGTTTGCCTTCTATCACTGAAGCTCCAAGCTCAGTGCCAACTTGACACGGCCGGACACTCACTCCTAAGGGAAAGCAACCTTATCACCGCACTCATTTATTTTCTTCTTTTTAAAAAGTAAGTAAATACAATATGAAGTCCTAGCTATCATTACTATGCAATTTATCCCAGCACTCACTGTAAATAACAAGTAAAAATAAACAAGTGTATAAATAGAATCCTTCATTACTAACAACGTATCATTGAGTCTCAGGTAAAACTGCAATCAAAGGTAAGTCCAACAAAACCGCCAACCCAATGCTCCCGGAGGGATCTAGCGCCACGTGTCCTGGGTCACGAGGGACCCACGCCTGCCACCGCTGCAAAACTCACCAAGTAAAAGCTGTTAAGACTCGGAGCTAGCTAGTCAGACATGGTGGAAGGAGACACCGAGACCTCCAGCCTGAGGAAGGTCCGCAGAGAGGCTGGGCAGACACTGGACTGACAGAGCCCAGCCCTCGCCTCCTTAACTTCTAAACCCGCCAAGGGAGGCCTAGCTTAGCTCAGAGAGTCGTCCCACCCCGGACCGCAGACCAAACCAAGGACTCACAGCGCCGGTCGCTTTTGCAAATTTACTGGCCACCTCCGAGAGTTGGTTATCCCGCAGAAATCTGAGCACAAGGGGATAAAGGTCGCTGGGAACCACGCGGCGCAAGCCGGTCTCCGCCATGCTCTGGGTAAAACGCGTCACTACCGTTGCGCACGAGGCACGACTTATGAACTCCAAAGCACAGCTCGGGTCGAGGGCGGGCCCTGTGTCGTCATCACGTCGCGCGACGCGCAGCGGAAGAGTGGCGCCCCACGAGGCGAGACCCAGGCTAAATCTAGACGTTCCTTCCGGTCTCACACGCGTCGTCATCCTGCGGAGGGCGGAGCCCACGAGCCGCCCACTAAGGAGGCGGAGCTTTACGTCAGAGGTCACGCTCCCGTCCGAGGCGGGAAAACTTGCAAATTCCCGCGCATTACCTTTGCTGAATGGGCTTCTTCCTACTGTAGATTTCCAAGCCCTGGCTGCTCCTCAGACCTCACAGTACTGAATGGACTGACAATAATGAATGCACTGGAGAACTCAAGGCTCTTTCAAACTTTCTAGAGGTGTCACCTACTGCTCAAACTCCCACCGACAATGGCTTACTCCCTTCCTTCCCACCCAGTGAAGTCCTTCAGGATACCACCCAGCCCCAGACTCAAATCAGAGGATCCTAAAAGTTGTGGTGACGCCGGGCGTGGTGGCGCACACCTTTAATCTCAGCACTAGGGAGGCAGAGGCAGGCGGATTTCTGAGTTTGAGGCCAGCCTGGTCTACAAAGTGAGTTCCAGGATAGCCAGGGATACACAGAGAAACCCTGTCTCGAAAAGAAAACCAAAAAAAAAAAAAAAAAAAAGTTGTGGTGACAAGGTGATAGTACCCCACATTGCCTGTCAGTCATAGCTACGTTACAAGACAGTTATCCTTCCCATACACAATCCGAAGAGGAGAACAGGAACACGGGACCATCCCAGGGAAAAGATCAAGAGACTCGATAATCCTTTAGTCAGAAGTCACACTGAATTCGGGAAAACTCCAGTATAAGCTATTGTCCAGGTCAGAAAGACCAGGCTGGCCTTGAACTCAGAAATCCACCTGCCTCTGCCTCCCAAGTGCTGGGATTAAAGGCATGCGACATCACGCCCGGCCTATACATAATCATTTTTTAAAATTCACACGCCGCCAGGCGGTGGTAAC
>LR755332.1:20480-43888 GCA_902729485.2 Mus minutoides
AAGAAAAAGAAAAAAGAAAAAAAAAAAATTCACACGCCAAGCCAGTGATCAAACTAAACTGGTGAGCTTTAATGAAACACTTATAGACACAAACCCCAGTCGAGAAAAACCTTTATTCTCATAGGCATGGTGACAAATGATTTTAAACCCAGAGTTGAGAAGCCAAAAAGTCTGACAGGGAGAAGAGGGGAGGTGGGGCTTTTTCTTCTCTGGGAAAACACTAAATGGCAGATGACACCGGTGCAGGGAGAGGGCCCAGAAGACCGGGGGCACAGGATTAGGAGGCCGCGGCAGCTTCCGCAGAGGATTCGGCAGTGGTCTTAGGGGCTGCGGTCGTGGCCGAGTGCGAGGCCGAGGCCATGGCCAAGGCCATGGGGCTCATGTAGGTAAAGCTGAAGACCAGGAGTGGATCCCCGTCACCAAGCTGAGCCACCTGGTTAAGGACATGAAGATCAAGTCCTTGGAGATCTACCTCTTCTCCCTGCCCATTAAGGAGTCTGAGATCACTGACTTTTTCCTGGGTGCATCCCTAAAGGATGAGGTTCTGAAAAGCATGCCAGTGCAGAAGCAGACTCGGGCTGGCCAGCAGACCAGGTTTAAGGCATTCGTCGCAATTGGGGACTACAATGGTCACGTTGGTCTTGGTGTTAAATGCTCCAAGGAGGTTGCCACTGCCATCCGAGAAGCCATCATCTTGGCCAAGCTTTCCATCGTCCCTGTGCATAGAGGCTACTGGGGGAAGATTGGCAAGCCCCACACTGTTCCATGCAAGATGACAGGGCGCTGTGGCTCTGTGCTGGTGTGTCTCATCCCTGCCCCCAGAGGCACTGGCATTGTCTCTGCTCCTGTGCCCAAGAAATTCCTGATGATGGCCGGTATATATGACTGCTACACTTCAGCCAGAGGCTGCACTGCCACCCTGGGCAACTTTGCCAAGGCCACCTTTGATGCCATCTCCAAGACTTACAGTTACCTGACTCCCAACCTCTGGAAAGAGACTGTCTTCACCAAGTCTCCTTATCAGGAATTCACTGATCATCTTGTGAAAACCCACACCAGAGTCTCTCTTCAGAGGACCCAGGCTCCAGCTGTGGCTACCACATAGGAGTTTTGTACAAGAAAAATAAAAGAATTAAGTCTGGAAAAAAAAAAAAGCCGGGCGTGGTGACACACATGCCTTTAATCCCAGCAATTGGGAGGCAGAGGCAGGCAGATTTGAGTTGGAGGCCAGCCTGGTCTACAGAGTGAGTTACAGGACAGCCAGGGATGTACAGAGAAACCTTGTCTCGAAAAAACCAAAACAACAACATCAACAACAAAATTTTTAAAAAGTGAAGGGAGGGGCTGGTGAGATGGCTCAGCGGATAAGAGCACCCAACTGCTCTTCCGAAGGTGATGAGTTCAAATCCCAGCAACCACATGGTGGCTCACAACCATCCATAACGAGATCTGGCTCCCTCTTCTGGGGTGTCTGAAGACAGCTACAGTGTACTTACATATAATAAATAAAGTAAATCTTTAAAAAAAAAAAAAAAGTGAAAAGAGGGGGGCCTGGAAAGAAGGCCAATCTGGCCTAGAATGCAAATTCTAGAACAGCTAAACAGCCAGAGCCTGTTTTAAATAAACTCTTCAGATGAGGTGTGGTGGCACACACCTTTAATCTCAGCATCCAGGAGGCAGAGGCAGGAGGATCTTGAGTTTGAGGCCAACCTGCTCTACAAAGCCAGTTTTCTAGGACAGCCAGGGATTCTTGCCTCAAACAAAAAACACAAAGGTGGGGAATGAGATACCTGACACTTATGGCTTCCTGGGGGCACAATGGCCAAGCCAGTTTAGTGAGCTTCAGGGCTGTGAAGAGGTCAGCACTCCTGAGCTGGGTCTAAGAAACTGTCCTTCTGCCTCTGTACATACATATGTTCCCTCCCATACACATACAAAACAGGCTGGAGACAGTGCTGGAGAATGCTCATTTAACATACACTAAGTTCTGGGTTCAATGCTCAGCATAGTATAAACCAGAGGTAGTAACATGTGTGCTTTTAATCCTGGCACTTGGGAGGTGGAGGGGCAGAGGCCCAAGGTGATCTTCAGCTATACAGTGAACTAGAGGACAGGATGGGATACAGGAGACTGTCAGGATATAAACTTCACATGCCTTTCAAGTTTAAGAAGTTTCTCCTGACTTATTTTACATGTGACAGATGTGAGAAGCCAAGTCCATGTGACCTTACACCCAGCTAGAAGAGGGCCTAGAAACTGAGTGAAGGGCTTATTGTGTTCAGAGAAATAACAGACATTAGCACACAGAAAGGACACGCTGGAGTCCCTCTAGTTCATGTTTATTAGATGTTCCCCTCAGAACCACCTTACACAGAAATCCAAGTTCATGTGTTCAACACCTGTTATTAAAAACCAAATACCACTTAAAAATCCCAATTTAACACATTTTTATTGAACTTTTTCTCCATTTCCTTATAAAACAGTCATTTTCCACACTAGCAGCTCTCCCCTAGAGTCAGGGAGGAGGTTGGAAGAGGCTGGACACCTCCAGAGAAAATAGTTGGGGGAGGAATGCCCAGGGTTACCTCCTGAGGTTCTTCTGGGCCTGTTTCAACAATGTATCAAAGTCAAGTGAATCGAATTTACTCTTTACAGGAGCAGGATCAAAGTCTTCCCGATTGGAGTCTACAGAAGCAGAAAGGGACAAACATTAAGGTCTCTTACCACACTTCTCAAACGGGAGCCATGGCCATCCAAGAAGCAGAGGGAGACAAACTGCCCTGCTTGTGAAGAACATGGGAGACCCCTCCCACTCACCCACTCTGGGGTTATCCGTATGTCAGACCCAGAGCTAGCTTTCCTCTCAAATGCAGTTGAGAAGCCCATCTCCATCACTCACCAAGGTCAGAGTAACTCCTCTTGCAGAACTGCCTTCGGCCCCCAAAGCAGAGATCAAAGGGCTGTTCATCTGCCTGCCGCAATTTGTGGCCACTCTCAATGGCTGCAAATGCCTCTTCAGCGTAACGGTAAGTGACGAAACCATAGTTGTCACTAGAGGAGAGGTTGAGCCATTTGGGCACAGAGGTGTTTCTTCTCATTACCCCAATGGCCAACCTTCTGATTATAAAAATGAAGGGAACCAGGCAGTGGTGACGCATGCCTTTAACCCCAATACTTGGGAGGTAGAGGCAGATGAATTTCTAAGTTCGAGGCCAGCCGGGTTTACAGAGTGAGTTCCAGGACAGCTGGAGCTACACAGAGAAACCCTGTCTCGAAATATTTAAAAAAAAAAAAAAACTCCACAAAACCAAGGGGACCATGCCGGGCGTGATGGCGCATGACTTTAATCCCAGCACTCGGGAGGCAGAGGCAGGCAGATTTCCAAGTTCGAGGCCAGCCTGGTCTACAAAGTGAATTCCAGGAAAGCCAGGGCTATACAGAGAAACCCTGGTTCGAAAGAAAAAAACAAAAAACAAAAAAAAAAACCCAAGGGGACACTGCCCAGCCCAGCCCAGCCCAGCCCAGCCCATTAAAGACAGTAAAGACAGAGAAACATCAAGGCATAAGAATTTAACAACAACAACAACAAAATCCCAACTTTAAGACTTACCCTTGGACACGAAAATGAATGGTACACTCCTCAATTTCTCCAAAAACAGAGAACCTCTGTTTCAGCTCTGACCGAGTCATTCGGCCAGGTATTTTCCCAATGAAGACCACCCTTCTCTCTTCCTGTATTGGATAAACAGTGACTGTGGCTATGAGCCAGAGCTGCAGCTGGTGATGATGAGCTCATGGCACAGGGTAAGCCCCTCCCACCCCCCATGACCTGCTGCCCTACTCACTATTGCACGCTCCTTCTGTAGCACTCTCTGCCTTTGGTAATGATCATTTGCACGGTAAGAGCTGTACCTGACAAAGAGAGGTACCGTCAGTCCCCAGACAAGTCAAGACCCAGAACTCTCAGGCACCCACCCGGCATCCTAGATGCACAGCCTTCAAACACATAGTCATGCTCACCGCCGCCTCCGATCACTTCTCCTGCAAGGGGACACAGAGGGAGACCGGCTTCTGGAACTGGACGATGAGGAGGAAGAGGAGGAGGAGGAGGAAGAGGATGAACACCTTCTGGACCGTCCAGAGGAACTGCAGCTGGACCTGTAATAAAGACCGTAGGAATAACGGGAATGGGACAGGTAGGTCAGACCCGCCAGCCAGGAGGCTCAGCACCACGGATAAAGCAAAACGCAAGGGTTTCAGAGTGTTTTCTTTGCAGCTAACAAGTGGGAGAGCCTTCATAAACTTTAGTTATGTCAAGCATTTTTATAGTTTTACCTATTTTTATTACCTTTTTTTTCCCTGAGATGGGGGATCTTACTACACAGCCCAAAGCCAGCCTTCAACTGAAGATTCTCTTGTAGCTCTCCTGCCAGCATTGGGACTGTGCTGGCATGTACAGTTCACTTTTTGGTGCTGAGGATTATACCAGGGCCTTCTGCATCCTTGATACAGCTCTATTACTACTGAGCTCTCATTACTGCTGTTTTCTACTGTGCCACTGAAAATGGGAAACCACTTAACAAATGAGAAAGAGGAAGGGCATTTGGGTAGACTCAGGAGACAGAGGGCTAGCTAACCCTAGTTTTCACAGCTACCCCACAGTGCTGGGGTAAGGTCTGAGTTCTAACTGAGTTCTAACTGTTCTCCGGCTATATCTAAAAGGAATACCGTAACCAAGGCGAGGGAGGTTACCATGTCAGAACTAGTGTTCAGAGCTATCTCTGAAGATAGGTATCAGTGCTAAAACACTGTTTTTTGTTTGTTTGCGTTTTGTTGTTGTTGTTTTTGTTGTTGTTTTACAAGACAGGGTTTCTCTGTGTAGCCCTGGCTGTCCTGGAACTCACTCTGTAGACCAGGCTGGCCTCTAACTCAGAGATCCACCTGCCTCTGCCTCCAGAGTGCTGGGCTTAAAGGCGTGGGCCACCACACCGGCCTTTTTTTTTTTTTTGAGACAGTGTCTCATATACCCCCAAAAGCCCCAAACTCTGTATGTAGCCAAGGATAATTTAACCTGTGACCCTTCTGCCTCCATCTCCTGAGTGCTATGATTACAGGCATGTAGCATGTCTAGGTACGAGGTGCTGGGAATCAAACCCACAGCTTCACGCACGCCAGGCAGGCATTCTACTAACTGATCTACAACCGCAGCACACCCCACAAGGAACTTTCCTCCTTTTTTTTTTTTTTTTGAAGATTTATATATTTATTATATGTAAGTACACTATAGCTGTCTTCAGACACTCCAGAAGAGGGAGTCAGATCTCCTTACGGATGGTTGTGAGCCACCATGTGGTTTCTGGGATTTGAACTCAGGACCTTCAGAAGAGCAGTCCGGTGCTCTTACCCACTGAGCCATCTCACCAGCCCCCACCTTCCTTCTTTTTACAATTATGTGTGTGGAAAAGCATGCATACAGAGGTCAGAGGATAACTGTTGAAAACTCTTTTGTTTCATTGTAGCATATGTTTCTAGGTTCACACTCAGGTCATTGAGCCTAGCAGCATGCATCTTTACCTACTGAGCCATCTCACCAGCAGGGAAGATTAACCCACTATCCTGCCTTAGCACCAAGAAAATACCAAATACCATGCATAAGCACCGATTATAATAGTATGAAATAAGCCGGGCATGGTGGCCCACGCCTTTAATCCTAACACTCGGGAGGCAGAGGCAGGCAGATTTCTGAGTTCGAGGCCAGCCTGGTCTACAGTGAGTTCCAGGACAGCCAGGGCGATACAGAGAAACCCTGTCTCGAAGTATGAAATAACCCCAATTAGACCAAGTGCTATCTACCCAAGGCGCATCTCAAGTAAACAGACACTTCAGGAATATCCCAGACTCCAACAATCCAGGAAAAGGAGTAGAGCCATAGTGACTCAAAGTACATGAATTAAGACATGGCCTTTTCAAAGCTAACCAGAGTACAGGAGTGTCCCAAAGGACAGAAGCTAACAGGCCATCAAAGCTCACCTTCGCCACCTCTTGTTGGGGGGGGAGAAAGACCTGGACCTGGACCGGGATGAGGAAGACACCGATGAGGACGAGGACGCTTCACTGGTCCGGCTGGACCCAGAGCTCACAGAACGGCTGCTGCGGCCACGGCGGCCTTGCCAGCCCCGACTTGAGGGGCTGACTGATCTGCAGGCTTTTCTGTAACAGCGCATTGACAGCTGCTTGTCTGGGGGCTCAGAGGGAGTCCTAGCATTCATTTCATTCCTGCAGGGTGAGGCCTCAGGAGACAGCAAGGTAGATGGGGCAAAACAAGGCGCTGAAGGATCTGCCTGCTCAACACTAGTCCTGTGATCAAGTGGCTCCTGGGAAGTAGCTGTACATGGTAGTGGGGGTGCAGCTGAGCCCAATGACAACACAGGTTTGATGGTGATGTCCTGATGGCGCTTGACATTCCATCGGGAGCCCACCTCTGAAATGACTAGGGCAGGCATCCTTTTTGGGGGTGTCCTGCTTCGGACACAATAGTCATGGTCCCCAGAGCCCACGTGGACTGGACTAGGGCTGTGGGCTCCTTCTTGGAGGCAGGCTGTAGCTGGAGGTTTGGCCTCTGTAATTCCTTCAGGCTTCAGGGTTCCCTCTTGGGCGGTGGATTTAGGAGATTTGGCTTTGGCCAACAGTGAAACAGCAGCCAGGGGTTTCCATAACTGGTGGGGAGGGGTGGCTGGAGGGGTGAGCCCTGTGGGGGGGGGAGGGGGATGGAGATAGCAGGGTGAGATCCAGTTTTATATTCCAAATTCTGTGTATCTAGGCTCAAGTCCCCACTTCTCAGAGTGTACTTACTAACATCGACAACAGCCCAACTTCTCTCACTCCCTGAGGTCAGCCACTCAACTACTTAAACTTACCTAGTGACCAGGTTCTACCTTTAATTTACCTTAGCATTTTCACTCTTAAGTGCACTCCTCCACTTACCTAATGTCTTACCTAATGTCTAGGTTGCACCTTACCTAGACTTGTACCATAAACTTACCTACTTCCCTTCTGGCGCCATACCTGTTTTCTAGATTCCTGCTAGACAAACCATCCAAAATAATCAACGTGAGAATGCCTTTTCAATTGTTTCTCCAATACATATACAGGATGAAGTTCAAGCAGCTTAATATGGCATTCAAAGTTCCCATAATCTGACCTCTAGCCTTCACTCCTGCTTGTTCTCTGTCCATTACCCTAAATCAGCCTCTACACTCTGGGTCAAACCAAACCACTTACAGAGCTGCAAATAACAAACTAGTTGCTCCTGTAGTTCAGTCAGGCCGTTCCATTTATCCCCTAAAAGCAACCATCTGACCGACAGCAGTGATTGTTTTCAAACCTCAGCTTAGGACAACATTCTATAGAATTCTCCCCTTATTATTCTTCACTTCCGACTGAGTGTCGGAAACATCTGCCCCCTTGACCATGAGCACAACAATGGAGATCAGATGTCTGTACCCAACGCCGATACACACTTGATGCACAGCATATGTGCAGACATATGTGCTGTACAGACTAAGAGCCGGAGTACAACCTGAACCCACCTGCCACGTTGGCCAGTTCTGGGGCTTGTAACCGGTCTAGGGGTTTCTTCTCCTGGGGAGTGTCAATGCTGCTGGCAGGGGGGAAAAGGGAAAGCCTGGTTCATTGCCTCAATATCTTGTACATCTGCTTTCCTCAAAAAGCAATGAAAGGTGTATATAGGGGGGAAAAAAAAAGGATGCCCAATGTGGCCCCAGTAATCTTCCTCTAGCACAGAAGGACTTATAGTGACCAAGGTATACATGGGGCTTACTCAACATTGCCAAACTTCAGGAGGCAGGCTGACTAGGCAGAATCTTCAATGAAATGATCCTACACAGCCCCCACCTCCTCCTTCAGTAAGGAACCTTGCCTACCAATCTCAATTTTAACTGAAACCAGTATAAAGGACATGTTCAGCAGACAGGAATGTGAAAAATGAGGCCTCATTGTTAGAATGATGCAAAGTAAAGGGGTTCCGGTACCCAGCCCTCCAAGGAATTAGGGGAAGCCCCACCCCACCCCCTATTTTAGGTGGCCCCATCACCAGCACTGAACAAGCTTTAAGTCTGATAATGGAAGAAAAAAAAAAATCCCAAAGAATATTTTGCCATAAATTAAGGCACACAGAATTCCTGATAGTGCATACCCCTCCCCCCAACTCATCACCCATGATGGTGTCTGGTGGTAACAGAGAAGGGGACAAAAAGTGGGGGAAGACACTAGAGTCAATGAACATCCTGCCACAAAGGTGTCCAGTTGCAAGTCCTGGAGTGCTGGCTGGCTGCTGACCAACAGCTGTAGGGTAACTCGCTCATATCTCCATACTTACCCTGAGTTTCCTACAGCCAAGCTATCAGCAGAAGCCGGGAGAGGACACTCCTTTTTGGCTGTAAAGAAATCATATTAGTTAAAAGCCCAACCAGATGTTCCAAACTGAGGTGGCATAGAAGTGCATTCTGATATTCAGAAGAAATAAGCCAACTTTGCCTACATACCCCGGCTGAGCTCAGATCCAGTCTCCTCCAGTGCTATCTAGTCAATGAGACTGAATCATTTCTTTTCTGCCCAGAAATACCCACTCTCAACTGAATGTGAGACAGAGTCCAAATTGATGGACTAACCACAAATTGAAATAGGGTCTAGTGCTGGGCGTGGTGGCACACACCTTTAATCCTAGCACTTGGGAGGCAGAGGCAGGGACGAGGCCAGCCTGGTCTACAAAGTGAGTTCCAGGACAGCCAGGGCTACAGAGAAACCCTGTCTCGAAAAACCAAAAAAAAAAAAAAAAAAAAAAAAAAAAAAAAAAAAAAAAAAAAAAAAGAAAAAAAAGAAAGAAATTGGGTCTAGGTATGGAGCCCAGCAGGCCTGGAACTCACCATGTAAAGGAGGATGGCCTAGAACTCAGATCTGTTTCCCAGTGATGGGATTAAACGTACACACCATACTTGACCTTAGACTTATCTAGCAACTGAATCCAGGACCACTGCACAGGTAAACATAGGTAAGCACAGCTTCTCCCATGAAACTATATCTCTTAACACACAGCCTTCCTGTCTCACTCTTCTGTTTTATACTCTACCATGTACTGCAAACACCTGTTACCAACTCAAGTGTTATCTGTGCAAATTCTTTGCTCCAATAATACAGTAAGTTCTTCTAGAAGAGAAAACAGTAACCTCCACAGCACCCTGCTTTGTCTTGAGAGAATCAAGCTCCTTGATTGTCTTCTAAATGAACCCCACCCTCCACCCCAGACAGGGTTTCTGTCTGTCCTGCAACTGGCTTTGTAGACCAAGCTGGCCTGGAACTCAGAAATCCGCCTGCTTCTGCCTCCTGAGAGCTGGGATTAAAAACGTGACACAATGCCTGGCTCCAAAAAAAAATTTTTAAATTATTTTATGTATATGAGTACTCTATCTGCACATACACCTGCATGCAAGAAGAGTGCATCAAAAATCACTTAGTTGTTAGACAGGCAGTGGTGGCGCACACCTCTAATCCCAGCACTTGGGAGTCAGAGGCAGGAGGACTTCTGAGTTCGAGGCCACCCTGGTCTACAGAGTGAGGTCCAGGACAGCCGGGACTATACAGAGTCTTGGGAAGAAGAAAAAAAAATAAAAAAAAAAAAAAACACCTCACTTAGTTGTGAGCCACCATATGGTTGCTGAGAATTGAACTCATAACTACTGAGCCCTCCAAATGCATCTTATAGGAACCATCCAATACCTCTTTTTTTTTCTGCCTTATATGCTACATATATCGTATCAAATTCCACCTCTCAAAGCTCAACTGAAGAGCTGTTTCCCTGTAGAAAAAGTCCCCATTCAATCCCACCCTCCCTGCATTCTCTCTTTATCTACTCTTTTAATTACTAACCCTATACCACCATGTCCCTGACTTAAGACTATTATCCCAGGGGAAATGCTGTCTCCCTGTGCCAACTAAATGGCTCTTCTAATGGTTGAGACAGTGCCCTACCCTCTACCCCAGTTCATGCTGTTATGAGACTAAACCCAAAGGAAGCACAGACAAAAAGAAAACTGGAGCAGAACTATCTTGGTTTCCTTACCTTCTGACTTCTCAAACTGCTCCAACAAACTGGACAGGTCTGATGCTTCGATCCCTGTTAGAACACAACACAAAATTAAAATCTAGCCCGCACCAACTGAGGTTCTAAGTCCGAGAAACCCCTTCGCTTCTCCCTTCACTTGCCTCCCAGTGAGTTCACCCGAGTGAGTGAGCCCAGAGAGCTGCACACAGCAAGAACTCTCAACCCTGCACCCTTCTTGTACTAAGCGTGCCATCTGTCACTCACCAATCTCACTGATGAACGCCTGTACCACATCCTCAGGACCCTGAGCACGTGGGGTGGGCAGGAAGGACAGCTTCCTTAGACGGGCTGGATGGACAGCAGGCAGCTTTGCAACAGTGCTCTGCTTTGGCACGGGAACAGACTTGCTAGCTGTAGAGATGGGCTTCTCCCTTGGTCTGTTCTCCTGAGTCTCAGGCTTTAGCCTCTCTGATATAGACTCCTCAAAAACTACACGCTCAGTAGACAGAGTCGGTGGAGCCTTGATCTGGGGACTCTGAACCAAGGTGGACACTTTGATTTTCAGCTGGGGAGATACAGGCACTGGCTGAGCCTCTGGCTTTGTAGATTCTACTGGTGGAGATCCAGGGTTGGCTGGACCAGAATTTAGGGAAGAAGTCACTGGCACAGGAAGCACATCTTCAAGAGGACCAGCTGGATTACTACTGGGCTCCACACTGGATGGGGGAACAGCTCTTCCAGTAGGGACTGAAGACAATGGAGGTGGTGAAACAGTAGACCAAAAGGGAGGCTGCTGCAACCCTGGGCCCCACCCAAGGGACCCATAGCCACAGCTGGAGCTGTAAGGTGAAACTGGTGCAGGAGGGGGTACCCAAGGCACATTGCAAGTTGGGGGTACAGCATAGGTACCAGGAGTACCAGACACTATGGGCATCGTTGGTGGTGGAGGCAGACAAGAATAGCCAGAAGGGGACACAGAGGGGTAGCAAGACAAGGGTGGCACAGGGGCATACTGAGTATAGGGGTCAGGTGGCATTTGTCTCATTGATACTGGAAGTCCAGGAGGTTGCAAGGGAGGTGGGGGCAGGCTGGGGACTCCATGGCCACTTGAAGGAGGAGGAGGAGGCAGAGGCGGTATACTCGGAGGAAAAGGCAAAGAAGCAACCACTGTGGAAGGGATGGGTCCAGCAGGAGACACAGACTGCAAAGGAGGACGGGGTGGTCTAACTGCAAGTGGCATCTCATGAGATGACACCTGTTCAGAAGAAGTTGAAACCATAAGTTTGCTTGCAGATGGCTCAGGAGTAGGGGAAGCAGGATTAGACACAAAACAAGTCTCTGGTACAGCTTTAGGGCTTCTCTGTGGAGCTGTCTTCCTGGCTGGGACTGATGGAACAAGACAAGGAATATCCGCCAGCCCTGTGGGGGTCTCTGGGAGACTAGGCCACTTGCCAGCTGGGGGCTGAGAATTCCTGTCTTCTGCTTCCGTTTGCCGTTGCTGCCTTCGCTGACGGTACTCAGACAGGCTGAGAGGCCGAGGCCTGGCTTCCTGGGTTGTAGCACTGGGACTGCCTTCCACCTTCAGAGGACCCACAACATCCTTGCCTTCAGGGGTGACGACCTTAGGATGGTCTGCGGACTGTAGGAAAGGACGACTCCCCTGAGCTGCTGCTGCTGCTGCTGCTGCTGCACGCCTAGGATCAGTGGGTCTGCATTTAACTAGCACAGGATCTGCTGGAGCCAGGTCATTTGGAACAGGGTCAGCTGCCACTGTGTTTGCTAGGACAGCAAACAAGTTATCTGAAGTGGGAATAGCCACTGCAGGTTCAATTCCTTTCTCGTCAGCCAGGACTGGGCTAGTAAGGTTTGGGCCTACTGGGAGAGAACCAACCAGCTCTGTACTAGATGAAGCCTGGTCAACAGGTACAGCATTGCCAACTGCAGGGGAATCACCTTCAGCAGAGTTAACAGGCATGGAGTCAGCTTGAGCAGAGTGATTTAATGAGAGAGTGGGGTTAGCTTGGCTGGTCTCAAGCAGCTTAGGACAGAGATCCAGAGCGTCTTCTTCAGCAGGACTATCCTGTCCTGCACTTCTCTCTAAGTTCTCGGACCCTGTCTTCTCTAAGGCAGCTGCCCAGGCCCGAGCCCAAGCCCGTGGCTTCCCTCTGCTCTGAGGGGCTGCAGCCTCTCTCTGAAGTTCTTTCTGAGGCTGTTTCTGTAAACTGCCTGCCTGAGAGTTCACCTCTGCGGACACAGTAGACTGTCCTCGAGAAGATGACCTTAGCCTCCTGGTACAGACTTCCACACAGGCTGTTGGCTGTTCCTTGTTCTTCTTCTTCCTGCCCTTTCTGGGAACTTTCTGAGAACCCTGACTTGCACTGGCAGGTAGGTTCTGGGGTTCCTTGGGTGCCAATGACTCCATGATTTCCCTGGGCTCCAATAAGCAGGCAGAGCTCAGTGATAATTCTTGATCAGGGCAAGGAACAACTTCAGGTAGAGCAGCTTCTGTCTCAGGCTCCATGGTGGGCATGAGCAACTGCAAGGCAGGACTGTTACCTACAGTCTCATCCAGGAGCACAGACTGGGATCCAGAAGGAATCTGCCTCACCACGACTGGGATCTCCAGGTCATCACCAGTTGTGGCTGCCTGGCCTACAATCTCCAGCACAACACAACCCTCAGGCAGTGTCAAATCATCAGCCTGTTCCTGAAGTTCATCCTCAAGTGATGCCAAGTGGGTGAGGTTGGGCAAGCAGTACGGATGCATGGCCCGTACCAGCTCACTCAAGGAGGAGATGCTCTCATCACCAGGGGCTGACACTGGCGCATCTGCTGCCTCAGATGTGCCTTCTTCCTCAGGGCATGCCAGGTGCATGGGGAAGTCCAAGGCGTTCACTGAGTTGTCAAGTTCTCCAGCAAACATCTGACCACTGAAGCCGGCAACCTCCTCCTCCTCTTCCCCATCACTGCGCTGTTGGGGAGGAGGCGACTGACCCCGTCGAGGTCTTGGTCTTGAAGGTCTCCAGCTAGGCAGCTTAGGGGAAGAAGTTTCCAAGAAAGGAGGCGGAGAGAAGTCCCAGGGAGAATCTGCAAGGGACATCTCAACCTACAGGAGAAAAACAAACTCAGGAGGTACTCCTCAGCACATGCTTTCCAGTCGCTGTCTCTCCACGTCCTCCCCTTCTGTGAGTTCAGAAGGGTCCTAGATCAGACTTACCCCACTCACCCGACTACTTCCTGTGCTGGGCCCCAAAGGGTCAACTGGGGTAATAAGGTCACGTTCTGGAGGTGTCCGAGAGAGATTGAGCAGCTTGTGCAGCTAAGAGGAAGAAAGACCCTCATCAGTTTGTGCACAGCTGTATGAAGAGGCTCCTAGATGTGGTTGGAATCTTTAAACTAGCCCTGACCCCATACTCACGGAGGAGCTCTCCCGAGGGGACACAAGCAGCTCTGAATCAGGAATAGTGTCAAAAGGGGACAGGTTCTCCGAATCTGCATTGTCCAAGATCTCCGTAAGAGCTGTGAGCAGCGACATTTCATTCTGGTCCTCCAAAGATAACCTGCTCTGCTCCAGAAAGACAAGAAGACCCCCCACACAAGATCTCGAATAACCTTCTAGGCCATAAAAAGAACTAAATGTCAAGAGAATTAGTCTCCCAGACTCTCTTCACTCAATTTGGCAGCAAGAAGGATCTGAGTAGCAGGAAGCATGGGTTCCATCTTTTACTGTTCACCCAACCTTCCAGTTCTAACAGAGGCTTTGCTTGAATCTTAAGCTTGGCTTTCACACTCTTATACACTCAAGTGATACTAAGATGCTCAGGAAACCATCCTAGGCTAGACTGGAATTAGGCTCAAAAGCAGTCTCCACAAACCTCCTGACATGTAGGTCAAAGACCCTGAAAGGAGAATAAGCTTTGGACCATGGTCCAAGCTGAAGGCATCCTTCATGGGCTGTATTCTGACCGTCTGCAGTCTAACACAATTTAAAAAAAAAAAAAGTTTAAAAATATCTTTCAAGGGCTCAGGTTCGGCCAAGGATCTGAGAGAACCAAGCCATCTCTGAAACAATTCCAAAGATTCAAGACATAACACCCCCTGCAAAGATCCTGTTTGAATACCTCCACGCCCTGCCCAGCTTACCTCTCCAAAATCCTCAATGAGGGATAGAAGGGAGGCATCCATGTAGTTCTGCATTGTCTCCAGGAGTGTCTCATCCTGGACTATCAGTTCCTCCATTTCCAGGTCTTTCTCCCTTAGAGAGGGGCCCAGTCTAGAAAGACTGACAAAGCTAGAGTCATCCCCCTCCTCATGGACCTAAGGCAAAAGGGGAGAAGGCGAATCAGAAAGACCCAAGTCTTCTGGAAAGCAGCTAAAAAATAACTCCATTAAAACCAGGTATCCCTTGGGAAAAACAAACAAACAAACAAACAAATAGATATCCAGCCCTCAATCAATGGGCTTAAACCAGCATTGCGGCCATGGTCAAATGTCTGGACTAGCTAAGGACAGTGGTACAAGCCATAAGCAAAAGCACCAGCCCGGATGGCAATGTTCTGGGCACAACAGTTTAGACTCCACCCGCAAAGGGCTGGAGCTGTTAATAAACTGGGGATCAGAAACATCAAAAAGATAAAGACCGGACCAGTAAGATGGCTCAGCTGGCTTACTTCAGAAGCTAGATGGACAACCCAAATGAATCCCCAAAACCCACAGAAATGTACAACAAACCCACAAAGCTGTTCTCTCACCAACTCATCCGCACACCAGGATACATGCTCACCCATACTCCTCACAGACAGACCTAAGTCCACATAAACAATGATAACAAAAGGGAAGGTTTGGGGTTTTTGTTTTTTTGTTGGTTTTGTTTGGTTGGTTGGTTTTTGGAGACATGGTTTCTCTGTGTAGGCCTGGCTGTCATGGAACTCAGTTTGTAGAATAGGCTTGGCAGTCAAACCCAGAGATCCACCTGCCTCTGCCTCCCAAGTGCTGGGATTAAAGGCACAGCATACACTTGTAAAAGAAGTGCTGGAAAAACTAAGGCAGAGGACTATATGTGAGTTTGAGACCAGACTGGCCTACTTAAGGCTGGCCGGGCATTGGTGGCACATGCCTTTAATTCCAGCACTTGGGAGGCAGAGGCAGGCAGATTTCTGAGTTCAAGGCCAGCCCCTGGTCTACAGAGCGAGTTCCAGGACAGCCAGGGCTACACAGAGAAACCCTGCCTCACAAAAACAAGAACAAACAAACAAAAACAAAGAAAAGAGCAGGGTGTGGTGGCACATGCCTTTAATCCCAGCACTTGGGAGGCAGAGGCAGGCGGATTTCTGAGTTCCAGGCCAGCCTGGTCTACAAAGTGAGTTCCAGGACAGCCAGGGCTAAGCGCCACCACCACCCGGCTACCATTATTCTTAACCATGTCTTACACTCAACTAATAGCCATACTCTTTTCTTTGGTGCTGAAGACTAAACCCACTCTAAGACTCACAACTGAGCTATATACCTCTAGACCCAATATGGTGAGCCACAATATGTCAAGTTCTAGGGGAAGAGTCTCTTCACTGCCCCTACCAAATGGGAGCTAAAGAGAAAGCTTGACTGCAGAGATGGAGAGGCCCCGCCTCACACACTTCTGTGAACTAGCAGTGTCTTCAGCTCTGTCATCAGGTAGGACCCGCCCAAACCTGTCAAGTGTCATAGGCAGTGCAAGGGCAAGGCCCAAATGGAACTGGTGAGGCCAGAGCCGCGGCTAAGCTATCTGCCCTTGGAAGCATGGGGTAAAGGCCTGAGATCAGACTCAAGACAGACACCAACTCCTCCTGGGGCAAAGGGAAATGGGGCACTTGGACTCCTCCAAAAGAAAAAGCAGGGCTGGTGAGATGGCTCAGCAGGTAAGAGCACCTGATTGCTCTTCTGAAGGTGCTAAGTTCAAATCCCAGCAACCACATGGTAGCTCACAACCATCCATAACGAGATCTGACTCCCTCTTCTAGAGTGTCTGAAGACAGCTACAGTGTACTTACATATAATAAATAAAATCTTTAAAAAAAAAAAAAAAAGAAAAAGAAAAAGTAAAAGAAAAAGCAACAGGCGTGACCATACCCTTCCAGGCTCCCAGTCCTTTTAAAAAAGTGGAGCTGTAGGGTCCAGGGAAAAAACAGGCTGGTTTAGGGACACTTCTTAGGAGTATGTCTAGGCCCAAAGCTAAAGTGAGAAGGCAGCAGGTTTTAGGAACTAACCACTCCCACCCAGGTCTTCACAATCCTGTAATTACAACCCGAAGCTAAATAGCGCATGGCTCAGCAAACAGTCATCAGTGAGCAAGTAGCCTGTATCTCTAGTTGCCCTGCCTTCTACAGTCCAGCCACTAGGCCAGACTGGTCCAGCTCTATAAACCATTCATCTCCACCTCCTCCTAGCAAGTGCTGGAGGCCAAGACAGACATCTACCTCCCTTTACATGGCTTCACCCACACACTTCACAATTCCTAGGTACAACCATTCCTCCCAGGGGAACAGGAGCAGCTAAAGGCTAAGGCCAAGCCAAAAGTGAACCCGCAATTAGCAGTAACTTCAGAACCCTCAGTTGGCTTTCTCACACCAATTTTACTCATCTAGAACTTAAAGCCAACTTTGGTTTTTTTTTGGCACAAAGTCTCCTGTACCACGACTGGTCTCGTACTTTTTTGTTTTGGTTTGGTTTGGTTTTTCGAGACAGGGTTTCTCTGTGTAGCCCTGGATGTCCTGGAACTTACTCTGTAGACCAGGCTGGCCTTGAACTCAGAAATCTGCCTGCCTCAGCCTCCCAAGTGCTGGGATTAAAGGCGTGCACCACCACCACCGCCCAGCTGGTCTTGTACTTCTATATAATCAAGGTTATCCTTAAACTCTTGATTCTCCTACCTCTAAGCCCAGCCCAGAGACTTTTTAATGTTTCTGTATACTTCAAAACATATGACTAGTTGAGCCAGGAATAACAACAAAAAAAAAACAAATAACTTGCCGGGCATGGCGCTGCACGCCTTTAATCCCAGCACCCGGGAGGCAGAGGCAGGCGGATTTCTGAGTTCGAGGCCAGCCTGGTCTACAGAGTGAGTTCCAGGACAGCCAGAGAAACCTATACAGAGAAACCCTGTCTCGTCATCTCCTAAAACCTTCATTAACCCGGTCAAAAGACACAGCACTGCCTTCTTTAATCCCAGCACTCAAGAGGCAGAGACAGGAGGAGATTGAGATGACAGCCAAGACTTCACAGAGAAAGAAACAAAAACACCCATTCAATGGTATCTTACCACTCTTTGCATGGGAGCTAAACTCCTTATAATGGCTTATGTTTTCCTCTTCCTGAGAGCCTCTTCAGCTTGTCCTCTACCATCCCACCCTTCTGCTAAGCCAGCCTCTCAGCTCTTCCCAGAAGCCATGCCTCTGATCTTCTTCCTATTCCCTCTGAGAAAAGTTTTTCACACAGCCTTAGCAGTCTCAAGTTAAAATGACTCTTCCAGTTTTAGACTTCAAACTAGATTTCTGATGACTACATAATCCCAACTAGCCTGCACTTTCCTTCAGCTCCACCCACCATTACTTACTATGTCCATCCTGAGTTAAACTTAGGATATGGCAAGGATCACATCTGTGTGGTTTAGCAACACATCTGTACTTAAATATGACACCTTGATAACTATTGGCTTGACAGACCATGTAACTTCTACTATTGGACCCCTTATACCCCCTACTGTCTCTCCCAGATGAACACTGCTGACCACAAAAGATGGAAAAAGTTGGAGAAAAAAAAGGATGGTTGATCCCAGAGCATGCCCCGAAAGTCATTCTCCCCTAGGCTGTTTTGCTGGACCTAGTATTACTGGGAAGCCTGAAATCAACCTCGTATGGAGTTTCTGTCAAAAAGACAACTCATTCCTGCTCACCTTACTGCAAACCTGATTTGAGCATTTTCAGAAGCCTAGCACAAAACATTTTTCTTGACCCATTAAATGTTCAACTACATACATTCAATAGTTCTCAAACCGACCTCTTTTTCCTATCTCCATCAAAAATTCCAAAAAGCCTCACAGATACAATTCACGAAGCTGTAGCTGAGAATTCATCCAAGTACGCCTTAACTATCTCCTCCCAAAAAAGATGCTAGAAACAAAATGAGGGGAAAAATTAAACTAGTCACAGGTAAGTTGACACTCTCATGACCCTTGAATCACACATATAAAGGACGGACGGCAGGCAACCAAAACGCCAATGTCTGTGACTCACAACTCACACCATGACAGTCAGACAGAAGCCTCCACGAACTCATTTCTCCACAGTCCTTTAGTCTCAAGTCCTCTAACCCTCACTTCACACTCTGACATTTCTAGGAAGCCGACTTTGAGAACATCTGGAAAGTCCACCATCTACCGACGGAAGGCGTTGTAGACGCAGGCAAGAGAGGAAAAACTCCTAAGGCTCTGAGCAAAGTTGCCTCCGGCAGTCCCTACCTCCCTCCGGACCAGAGGTCCCAGCACAGGCGAGAGATGGCGGGAGCGGCTGAGACACACCCAGTTCCCGGCAGTGCAGCTACGGCGCGGATACTAGATGCCCGACAGCCCGGGACAGGAGCCACGTGGACATCCCTTCCCCGCCCCCACGTGGACCCGCGCCCCGAGCTCCCCCCGCCCCCGCCGGCGAGCCCTACCCACGTGGGCGCCCGCGCCGCCTAGGGGGAGGGGGAGGCAGACAAGTTCTCCCGGGAAATCGTCCCCCCCAACACCCCACGTGCTCCGAAAAAGGAACTACGGCGCCAAGCTGGTGAAGCTTCTCCGGCATCCTTAGGAAGAAGTCTTAGCCTTCAACTCCAATCCCGAATCCCTGGCGCCCCAGTTAGGGCCACGTTTCTGACGCCCGACACTGTCCCTCTGGCGTTCCCAGGAATCGCTGCGGGGTCCCTGCCTCTGCCAGCATACCCTCCGCAAACAACTTCGGTCTTTTCAGCCCTACCCAACTCCCGCAGCATCGGCACGCAAGTGCTTCCTCCCTTTCCTGTGGCGTCCACGTGTCACCGCCCGGCACACGCCGCTTTGCTGCCAGCCGCGGGCCGCCTGCCACCCTCTCACCTGCTCCGCGGCGTTCACTGTACCCACGGTCCCATACGGCGCTTGGCTTCGACTCCCCCAACTGCCACCACGCACTCCACCGCCAGGGTCAGGACCCGGGTCCCCAGTTAGAGGCGGCGCGACTCGGTCTCTCCGTCCCCGGCGCGCCGCCATCTTGGCCCCTGAACACCCAGCGCTGCTCTGATCGCCGGCGCCGCCTCGCCCAGCCGATTGTGGGAAAGGAACTACATCTCCCGAAGGACACTGCAAGACTACGAATCCCAGAAGACCATGCAGCGAACCACTTTGCACCCTGGAAGAAGACGAGGACCCTGACCTCCCTCGAGGATTTCTGGGAATTGTAGTCTCTGAAGGAAGATTAGCGGGCAGTGCTGAATGCGTATCGTAGGGCTCAGTTTTGACCAAGCTGCTGAGTATGCAGTAGTAAGGAAAATACCATTTTTTTTGTTGTTGTTAATTTGCCCAGCTGTTAGATCTTTGACTTTCTACCTGCTGTACTTTCACTTCAAGTCTACCGCTGCTTTCAAACAGCACCCCCAAGTGGATACTCACAGTCTACACACTAACCCTCACCTAATCTCATTTGCAGCACTAGTGCAAATGTTTCTATAAAAATACCGCATCTTGGGGGCTGGTGAGATGGCTCAGCTGGTAAGAGCACCCGACTGCTCTTCCAAAGGTGATAAGTTCAAATCCCAGCAACCACATGGTGGCTCACAACCATCCGTAACGAGATCTGGCTCTCTGTCCTGGAGTGTCTGAGGACAGCTACAGTGTACTTACATATAATAAAATAATATATATATACCGCATCTTCCATTCTTTCTCTACAGTTGCTCAGAAAACTACGTTGGTTTCTCTCTATCAAACATCTTTCCTACTGCTCCAGAAATCGTTGCCATCCTCCAAGTGTTCTCCATCGGGCAGTGGTGGCACACGCCTTTAATCCCAGCACTTGGGAGGCAGAGGCAGACAAATATCTGAGTTCGAGGCCAGCCTGGTCTACAAAGTGAGTTCCAGGACAGCCAGGGCTACACAGAGAAACCCTGTCTCGAAAAACAAAAAACAAAACAACAACAACAAAAAAGTGTTCTTTTCTTTGTTTCTCTGCATGGAACTTCTAACTTCAAAATAGCCTTCAAATCTTATTTAATGTAGGAAAGCTTTTCTGATTATCCCCACCAGCCACGATCCTTTTCTGTAGTTTTACACTTCATTCCTATTTCTTTTTTTTTTTAAGATTTATTTTATTATTATATGTAAATACACTGTAGCTGTCTTCAGACACTCCAGAAGAGGACGCCAGATCTCGTTACGGATGGTTGTGAGCCGGATGGTTGTGAGCCACCATGTGGATGCTGGGATTTGAACTTATCACCTTCGGAAGAGCAGTCGCATGCTCTTACCCGTTGAGCCATCTCACCAGCCCCATTCATTCCTATTTCTAATGTTCATTCATTCGTCATATTTTCCTTTGGGGGGGTGTTGGTTGTTGTTGTTGTTGTTGTTGTGTTGTTTTTTTTTTAGACAGGGTTTCTCTGTGTGCCCTGGCTGTCCTGGACCTCACTTTGTAGACCAGGCTGGCCTCGAACTCAGAAATCCGCCTGCCTCTGCCTCCCAAGTGCATATTTTCCGTTTTTTAAAGCAACATTTACTATTACAAAACCTTAGATTATTTGGGGAGGTTAGAGAGGATGCTCAGTAATTACGATTACTGTTGCTCTCCAAAGGATGGAGCAATCTAGCATACCTTGTCAGGTAGCTCAGGAACACTCAGAAACTCCAGTTCCAGGTGATCTTTAAACCAGATTTGACATGGGGGGGTCATTTACATATTCATGGCATACACACACATTTGATACATTTGATTGACAATGAGATAGCCCAGCAGCTAAAGGTACTTTGCCAACAAGCCTGAATTACATTCCCAGAATCCACTAGGTTTGAAAACTGACTCTCTAAAGATGTCTTTGGTCCAGGACTGGTGAGATGGCTCAGCAGGTAAGAGCACCCTACTGCTCTTCCGAAGGTGATAAGTTCAAATCCCAGCATCCATAATGAGATCTGGCTCCCTCTTCTGGAGTGTCTGAGGACAGACAGCTACAGTATACTTACATATTAAAAAAAAAAAAAAAAAAAAAAAGATGTCTTTGGGCACCCACACACGTGCACCCACCCTTGCAAACCCAGAAAAACACAAAATGATTCTTTCACATTATTTATTGGTTTTGTGTGAATGATTTGTGTGTGTGTGTGTGTGTGTGTGTGTGTGTGTGATAGAGAGAGAGAGAGAGAGAACAGAGTTTGTAGAAGTCAGTTCTTTTATTTATTTATTTATTTAGTTAGTTAGTTAGTTAGTTAGTTAGGTAGTTAGTTAGTTAGTTTTTTCGAGACAGGGTTTCTCTGTATAGCCCTGGCTGTCCTGGAACTCACTTGTAGACCAGGCTGGCCTCGAACTCAGAAATCTACCTGCCTCTGCCTCCCTAGTGCTGGGATTAAAGGCATGCGCCACCACGCTCAGCTTTTTTTTTTTTTTTTTTTTTTTTTTTCCTTATTCAAGACAGGGTTTCTCTGTGTGCCCTGGCTGTCCTGGAACTCACTCTGTAGACCAGGCTGGCCTCGAACTCAGAAATCCGCCTGCTTCTGCCTCCCGAGTGCTGGGATTAAAGGCATGCACCACCATGCCCCCAGCTCCATTATTTCTTAATTTTCACTTTCATATACTAAGTTATTAAAAGCATCATTGTACACATCATTATATGGCTAAGTTGGCTTTGGACTCTTGATCTCCAGTCTTTGCCCCCATGCATGACTGCAGGTTTGTTTGTTTGTTTGTTTGTTTGTTTACTGTAGTAAAGGGTTGGAAGTAGCTAGTTTAAGATAGGGTCTCATAGCCCGGTTTGGTAGCACACGCCTTTAATCCCAGCACTCAGGAGGCAGAGGCAGGCGGATTTCTGAGTTCGAGGCCAGCCTGGTCTACAGAGTGAGTTCCAGGACAGCCAGGGCTACACAGAGAAACCCTGTCTCAAACAAACAAACAAACAAACAAACAAAAAACAGGGGGCTAGTGAAATGGCTCAGGAGTTTAGAGCATTGCTCTTCCGAAGGTGATGAGTTCAAATCCCAGCAACCACATGGTGGCTTACAAACACCTGTAATGAGACCTGACGCCCTCCTCTGGTGCGTCTGAAGTCAGCAACAGCGTGGTGGCGCACGCCTTTAATCCCAGCACTTGGGAGGCAGAGACAGGCGGATTTCTGAGTTCGAGGCCAGCCTGGTCTACAAAGTGAGTTCTAGGACAGCCAGGGCTATAAAGAGAAACCCTGTCTTGAAAAAAACCAAAAAAAAAAAAAAAATAATAAAAGGAATCCTTGGACCGAAGCAGAGCCAATCGGAGCAAGAGGGGCCAAAAGGCGACGGCCGGAGCTAGCGGGGCCGACCGCAGTGAGCAGAGCAAGACCAGAACCAGCAGGGTTGACCGGAACGAGGAAAAAAAAAAAAAGAAAAAACAAAACAAGCAAAAAGGACTACCTAGGTCTTGCTGTCTTGAAACCAGGTTGATTTTGAATGTTTTATTTATTTCTTTTTTGTGTGTTTGTTTTTTGAGACAGGGTTTCTCTGTATAGTCCTGGCTGTCCTGGAACTCACTTTGTAGACCAAGCTGGCCTGGAACTCAGAAATCCACCTGCCTCTGCTTCCCGAGTGCTTGGATTAAAGGCCCACCACGCCCGGCTTTGTTGTTTTTCAAGACAGGGTTTTTTAAGGTAGCCTTGGCTGTCCTGGACCTCTATCGACCAAGATGGCCTGGAACTCCTAGAGATTGACCTGCCTCTGCCTCCTGAGTGTTAGAATTAAAGGCATTGGCCACCATACCAGGCTGGCTCCTTCCTTCCTTCCTTCCTTCCTTCCTTCCTTCCTTCCTTCCTTCCTTCCTTTTCTTCATGCCTCTGCTTAGATCTGTAATAAGAAACTTTTCTTAGAGGCTGGAGAGAGGGCTGGAGTGATGGTTCAGTGGTTAAGAGCACTGAATGCTCTTCTGAAGGTTCTGAGTTTAAATCCCATCAACCATGTGGTGGCTCACAACCATCTGTAATGAGATCTAATGCCCTCCTTCTGGTGTATCTGAAGACAGCTACAGTGTACTTTAGTCATATAATAAATAAATGAATCTTTAAAAAAAAA
>LR755327.1:0-25475 GCA_902729485.2 Mus minutoides
TTTTTTTTCCCCCTTGTTTGTAGAGAGAAATTGGACTACTAAATAAGTACTTAAAGTTAAATTATATTTTGCTCGCACACAACTTTCATTTTGACATTTTTGCTTTACTTTAAAAGCCTGTAAATACTAGAGTAACATTACAGAACTGATAAAAGCATACACATCAAAAATAGATCACAAACTCGAGTACAGCAACAGTATTACCATTGTTCTTTTGTGTATGTGCTTGTGTGCGTGTATGCATGTGCACATGTGTGCACATGGCTCATGGATTCTCTTCCAGTCCTTTTTTTCCCCATGTATTTCATATGTTTTATTTGGTGTTAACACACAATCCCATTCTGCTAGATATAGTTTAAAGTTCCTCTTGTATTGCATTTAAACTTCTCAGTTCTATTATAAATACAAGCTATTAAAATGCATGATGTCATTGACTTCCCCAGAGGAACAAGGCATCGCTCTTATAAATTCGGTATAAATATAAGCCTGAATCACTATGGATAATTATTTGGAGGCAGACAGTGATTTCCATCTACAACAGGGACACTTTTCTACCATTCAGTGTCATAAAGCTTTGAAGTGTCTCTTTGCTAAAAGGCCCTGAATCCTTTATATTAAGTGTCGCTTAGATAAAAAGGCATACACCTGCAGCTGTAATATTGTATATCCCTATTTATCCTTCTAATCACTTGACGAAAGGACAGATCCTATTTCTAAAACACAAATGTTTATCTCAGCAAAGCTCAGCTGTAATGAGCCCGGGACTTGAAGTTAAGCAGGCCCAGCCTGGGCTCCGATACCCCACCCACCCCCTTGCTGCTGTGGACAGGACAGCTGCCTCCTGTAACTTCAGGAGCACATTCACTTCAGAATCTTTGCAAATGGCACCTCCTGGATTATAGCCTACAGTCACTTAGCATAGATGGAGAGGCACTTACCTCCAAGCATTGGATAAAAGAGTTTTCCTGGCCACAGGCTACTCACTTAACCTCTAATCTTCAGCTCTCAACTTGTAAAATGTGAGAATGGTAATAACATGTAACTTGCGAGTATGCTCTATGAATTCTAGCAGAAAATATCGCCATAATGTATTTAGCACAGAGCCCTAATATACAAGCCTAAACACACATTAGCTCTTATTATGGTTTCTCCCAAATGTATATAGATGAAAGGAAGGACTTAAAAAGATAAGGTCACTTGCACACTTCCCTCCCATCACATAGCTTGTTTCTGTTCTTGGTTACTACATCCATCTAATCAATTTAGAATGAAAGAACAACACAAAGAGGAAGAGAATAAGAGAGATAGGGTAGCTGTATACTTACATCAGCCACCCCTGAGCCTGAAGACTGATCTAATTTTATCTTAAACTAAAGATACCCATTATTGCTGAATTAAGCCTGTCTTAATCCAAAAGCTTTTGAGAAGTCAGCTGTGGGGAATTTCTTGAGCTCAGGAGGGATTCTGGGAGGGAAAGGGTACATGTATGTGTGTGTGTGCACAACAGTATTAATCAAAGTAAGTGAGTCTATCGACTTAAGAGGAGGCATGGGGGAGGTTTGGGGAAGGGTAGCTGGGAAGGGCTGGAGAGGAGAAAGTGGGAAGGGTAAGTGCAATTCTAGTTTAATTAAAACACATTTTTAAAAAGAAAGAAGAAAGGAAAGAGAAAGGAAGGAGGGAGATAGGGAGGGAAAAGCGGGTGGAAGAGAGGGAAGGAATGAGGGAGGGAAGAAGGGAAGAAGGAACAGTTCAGAGAAGAGGCTGATTACAATCACAGAGTCTATGTATACATAATTCATCTAATACACACCACTGAAGTGTTGCCTACATACTAACTCTTGCGAAGAGAAAAGAGAGTGAACGTTATCAGACCTACCATTATTTATTTTTTCTGAAATTCCCCTATTTTAGTTGAATCTTGAATAGCGTCCAGTTTCAAGCCAACTCAGATACGTCCTGAAACAGTACGGGAAGTCTGGAGCTATCCAGCTTAATCCCTCTCCAGACTGCTTCATGAGGGAGGAACATGTTTCCTCTTCCTCCTCCTTACACCATCCCCACAGGGATTAGAAACTTTTACTTCAACTCTTTGAGAACTGAACCTAAGGAAGTGCCATGTCACGGGAGGCATGAAAAGAGTGTGGTCCAATCAGAGATGGGCTGATCTGTCTTGGATTTCCTCCAAGAGCTAGGCTGTGATGAATCCAAGCAGGCCTTCAGACCTGCAAAACCAGTGTGGGACATTTAAGATGAAAGAGGGAGAAGACAAAGGAAGAGAATGTGCTGCAAATTAAGAGATATTTTGGACTTGAACTCTTCTCCACAGAATGACAGTTTAATCACACCAACTCCTCGGCATAAAATGAGGTTCTGCAGGATAAGCTTTAACTGTAATTTCTTTTAACCACTGTACTCAGCTGAGGTTCCAGAAGGGAGCCAACTCAGCCAACTCCAACTCAATTTGTTCTTTACATTGGCAAAGTGCTCTTGTCTTAGTTGAGAAACCTCAGCAACCATGTGTCATTTTTTTTTTTTTATAAATTACTTCTCTTTCAGATACTATATATTCGTCACTTCCTCATATTCATCTTTTTATATTTAAGTTTGTAGAACATGACTCATGTCTTTTTCTAGAAGGCCAAAAGCTAAGTGAATATGTTCCAATTTAACGTAGAAATTAATCTTGCGACTTCCTTTAAGGACAGTATAAATTAAGCTTATGATTTACTCTAACATCACAAGATTTTGCCCTTGGAAGCTATTTTTCATTTTTAACAATAAACAGGATCGTTTTCTGGAAAGAAATAAAAAATATATAAATGATACTTGTCATATCAATATGACATGTCCAAGTTTTCTCCAGAAAGTTGGGCAGAATGTTCTCCTTAGATGGATTAATTGTTCACACAGGGGTGAAAGCGGGGTATGTTGTGAGAGAGACACTGGATAGGCAGCATCTGGAGAAGATAAAAACTATAGACATGAAAGAGGATCACTAGAGGGCAGCTAATTAAAATAGCATCTTCAGACCTACTCAGATACAGGTCTGGACACAGATAGACCAGCTTGTACAGGAGGGTGTCAGTCAGATGGCCCATCATAAGTAGAAATGTGCTTGGTCCAATTGAGATAAATCAGGGAGGAACTAAAGACGGAATAGCAAATGGTTCTGCTCTGAGAGAAGGAGAGCTAGACTGGATGGCCTTTTTCCTTTGTTTATCTAGAGGTGCTGTCTTCATTTTTCTCTCTATAGACTCACTTTCCCTATGTGGAAATGTACAGAACAAGCATTGTCTCTTTTCTATTTCTATAGCTCTCATGGATTTAAGAAATAGTGTTGGGATGGGAAAAACGATTGGCAGAGGAACTTATATAAGAAACAGGAGAAATTATTCAGCAAAATTAGTCTTGCTCATCTTTTATTTAGTCGCAATCACACATTTAGTTCTGATGAAGCATTTGAGAAAGTGCAGGGAAAGGGTACAGATCTCCTTCAAGGGGCAGCTACATTAGTCAATCTGCACCTAATTTCAGATCCTATCATTAAAAAAAAGCAGGTTAATCAATAAATAGCAACCTCAGACAATAACAGTCTACAGGGCCCCTGAAATGAAAATGTCAAAGACAAAAGGTGATCACATTTTAAAGGAGAAAAAGTGACAGAGGATCTGACACGTGAAAATTTCCAGAAGCCCTCTCTGCTATGTGCCTCCTAAGCTCAGTCTTGCCCTCTTCCCAGGCATCTACACACAGACACTGTCATCCTCATCTTTATCTTGTTAACAACCAGTTCTCTTCACAGCATGGTTGAGGTTGAATTGCATCCTGCACAGAAGGTACCTTGCAGTTGTAATGACAGAAATATAACATCTGAAACCAGGATATTTCTAGATGGGATCAAGTTAGAGGCATGGCCATACTGGGTTAAAACAAGCCCTAAATTCAGTGATGGAATCTTTGCAAGAATTCAGGGATTTAGGGACAGACACAGAGAAATCAAAATGACAGCTAAAGTGGAGATGGGATTGATAGAACTGGAAACTAAAAGGTTCCAAGCAACCCCAGTGTCCCCTAACATGAGGCAGAAAAAAGAAGTACTTCTCTTGGGAGTTGTCAGTGGGGAAGGACGTGCCCACACCAACTTTAGATTTCTAACCCAGAACTAAATGAAAGAAAATAAGTTTCTATTATTTTAAGTGGCGTTTTGTTATGCTAACCACAAGAAATGAAGACAAATGTCATGTTCATGTTCATTTCTCCCCCAGTCACAACAAATACCATGTTGTGCTCTTGCTCCACACCACCACACTATATCCCATTACCATAGTTACCATCTTACCACCACAGCAAAATGTTTTTCTATAAATGTGTGCCTTCCTTTCTCAGATTCTGAGGGTCCAGAACTGTGTGTGTGTGTCCATTGCCTAGCATACAGCAGAAAATTCAATAAGTGCTTCAGAAAATAAGATAATGACAATTTCTAGCTCTATTGAATTTACCATGTCCCTGTGTAAAAATGTTCCCATCTCAAGAATTCAACACGTGCAGTTATGGGACCCTTTAAACCAGCATCGTTGAATTTCAGCGCCTGTATTAGTATGTGCTACAGGAATAAATATGGGGCCAGATAATTGAATAACTTGCAGACAACTTCTCTTTGGGTATCTCCAGTTCTGGCTAAACTATAGAAAACACTTTTGAAAATAAAATAAGGAGGAGGAGAAAAGAGGCCTTGGGTTAGTTTTTATGAATTTAGCATTCTAGAAAATCCCTTCGAAGTCAAGTAGAGTCATTGTAATTCATGAATTCAGAAATGTGGTGCAAATGCAGATGAAGATAAATAGCACAGAAGCCATTTGAGGCAGGCAGATTCATAGGGGAAATTAGAAGCTGCCATCAGGAGAGTCAATGGTGAGTTCACTAATCCTAACTTTCACCCAGGATAAATGGAATCCTGCGCCTCTCCTCCAATTCATTCTAAAGTTAGGCCCACCTCTCTGGAGACAAACGAGGAGGAAGGGGCCTCTTTTTACCACCTTCCCTGTCCCCAGGATGTACTGGCTGTTGCTGTGACATTTTGAGATGTCTTTTATAAACTTGGAGCATTTTCTACTTTTCCAACTAAAGAAAGAGCTAACAGGGTCTCTGCATGATGGAGGGATATTATCTTGCTCTGCTCTGAGTAATGACTACTTGATGTTAGACTGATCTTCAGATAAGTGGCAAAAATTGTCTACTAGATTCCAGGGCTGCAAGGCAGACAGGCATCTCAACACATTAAATGTAATAATTACATGCTGCAATGCATGGTACCATGGTACTTTGGCTGTGTGTGTGTGTGTGTGTGTGTGTGTGTGTGTGTGTGTGTGTGTGTGTGTGTTTGTGTGTGTGATAATCAAAAGAACTTTGAGTTTATGGCCAAGATGGCAAGCATACTCTGGGAGTGAGTTTTCTTGTTCATATTTCTTTTACATATCACACACGAAAGTCTGCCAAACACCGGGGTGCTCCCAACTGTTCTTCTACTTTTGATGACAAGTCTAGACCAGATCAAAGATGAGTTTAGGAACATGGATGTCATTCAGTCCTATCAATGAGGTGCAAAAGAAATTTTCTAAGAAACATTTCCTTTCCTTTAACACAAATGGTCTCTCTTCTGTCTTTGGATATTGTTGTGAGCGGTGATGGGCTGCAGCCATCTTGCAGCTTGAGAAAGAGAGCCTCACCAAAATGGCAGAACAGAGAGATGCAACCCAAGTCATTAACGGCATTTTAGAAACAACAAATCACTAATCTTGAAGGCTCCTGTATTAAAAAAAATTGATGACATAGGAAATAAATGTCCTTACTTGTATTGGCTATTTTTTAACGTTTGTTGCATTTGACAGTATTCAAATACCACACTCTGCCTAAATCCCGCTGTAAAAACAGCAGGCCAGTGCTCAACACAAACCCAGAGATCTTATTGGTCAAAGTGAATTGCATCCTGTGCTTGTGAGTCAACAATCCCCATCAATACCAAATCACCACCCTTTTCTGAACATGTTACATTTGCTCATATTATGACATACCTTGCCTCCAGGTCCAGCATGATCCTGAAATGGATTTTTTAAAAACTGCTTTGCTGATGCAAAAGCTGAAACACCGATGGTTAATGTGCTATGCCCAGAACACACACAGGTGACAAGAACAGATAATAGCCAATCTAGGTCTCTTGGGCTCCAAAGTCAGTATGCCAAAATTATCCCAAATCTCCTTTCTGACATGGAGATCAACCATTTTGTTTCAGAGTCCACACTTATTTTTGAAACTTATTTTCTAAGTAATTTATCATTTTAGCAAGAGAGTAATAATACAGGCTTCTCATATGAGTTCTTTCCTTATTTCCCAGCCTGTTTGTTTGTAGATGCTGTTAATGGAACTACTAAATAAAACAAATGTGGTTCCTCATTTCTTTTATCCTTGCTGGTTTCTTCTTTTGTATTTCTCTCTGACTCTATAAGACCAACTTTATAACCACATCCTTTATATACACATCCTCTATATTCCAGTTCAATGTGACTCTCCAGCACTTTAGGTTGTAAATCACTTGTTTGTATGTATGTTTGTTTGTTTTAGTTTTAGTTTTTAGCAGTGTTCCTTACTGCACTTGTGACATTCACTTTTTACATTGTAATAATGCCACCTAAGAATTGTTTACCCCCTAATAGAATGTAACTGTACTAATTTCTATCTGACCAACTTTGATTTCTTTTATTATTTGGGATGCAGGGTTCTATACATGCTGAATGAATGGACAGATGATTGAATGCATGTATGCATGAATGAATGGTATTTACAGATTCATAAATTGGGGGTCATATAGACTTGTCAACAAGTAAATATATGAGTCTTTTGAACACCAATTAGCAACTAATTTTAGCAAAGTGGGTTCCCCAAAACAAAGTGATAATATTTTTGCTTATTCCTTAGATTATTAAAAATAAAAACAAGTATTATTATGTATAATACTTAACATCATCTTGTAGATTAATAGAATGCATTGGTTGAATCAAACCAACCTTTATATTTTTCTATTTATTTACATCAAAGTGATATTACAGTTTTGAAAATTCCAAAAGCAATTTTGATACTGTCTGTCTTTGTAGCTCTGATCTTTCATCTGACTCTATGTTAGTTCACTCTTTCCCTCCTGATGACCTAAATCCTATAAGAATATATTTTCTACTTACCTGAAATGATCTAATAAAAATTGCTTCTGCTGTGGATTGATGCTGGTCTATGCCAAAACTCTGTGTAAAAAGGATGAACTACTCTAATTTCTCTAGTAGCTCTCCTCTGGAATCATACAAAATTCCTATTAAAGTTTCTGCCTAATTATAATAGACCTTTCTTGATTATTTCTTTCATATGCTTTTATAAATTTCTGAAAAGAAATGCCCCACAAGTTAGATTCCAAAGAGGAGCATTAGCAAAAGTCTTTTTGTTTGAGTACAAGCTTTGGAATACAATTCCAAATCAAATCTGTCACGTGAGAAGATTAATAAAGAATATTACGGGAGCAGTGGGATAGGTCAGCAGGGAAAGGTGGTTTGCTGTGCAATCCAGGTGACCTAAGTTTAGTCCCAAGAACCCACATAAAGGTGAATGCAGATAATCAGCCTATGGAACTGTCCTCTGACCCCCACATACACTTAGTGGCACGTGTACCCTCACATATACCACATACAACACACATACACATATTAAGAATATAAGGCTGGGTGTGCTGTGGGTAACCGAAACTCCTGTGCTGTGGGGGACAGCCACAAGTGGATCACTGGGGATTTCTGGTCACTTGTCTAGCTCCAGGTTAAATAAGAATTCCTGTCGTGAGGGAATAAAGCAAAGATTGATAGAGCAGGACATCCAACAACCTACTCTGGTCTCCAAATAAATACCCACACCCACATGTGTGTGTGTGAATTCAGCACATGCAACCAGCACACACACACACACACACACACACACACACACACACACACACACCACCACCACCACCACCACCACCATCACCACCACCACCACCACCACCACCACCACCACCACCACCACCCCTTAGGCTCAGTTCATCTGTAGTGCATCTGTATTGTATTACAATCACATTTGTACTATAGCTGTGTTTTTTGTTTGAATTGCCTTTTCAAAAGTGTTTATATGGCTGAGATAGGTTACAAAATTGTGTAAAATGAGCAAAATAATTGGCAGAAAAGGTATGTTAATCAAGACAAAAGACTCCCAAAGCTAATATCATATCTATGTTCATGTAGCTCATAAATAGGAAAGTGACTGTTTCTTTGACATTTGGATTAACTAACTTGATTGATGGAGGTTTTCAAAGCCTCCTGCCCACCTATCCCTAGAAACAAAATCATGAAAAATAACATGTAATCACACACTAGTAAGTAAGCTTGCAAATATGGTTTTAATCCAGCTTTTCATTACATCTTAGTTTGGAATAGTAAAAGATCCCTGAACAGTATAGATTCACATTCTTCCTCTTTAACTATGCATGATCTATTAGTATTTCTAAGAATATATCTATTTTTTTCCTTAGGGAATATATATGTAAGTGTGAAATATATCTTATATTACACAGGAATATATGCATAGCCATATATTTGCGATATAAAATATCACAAATATTTTATGATAATTTTATTGATCATATACAGCACACACACACACACACACACACACACACACATACATATATATGTAAAAATATGTATATGGTAAAAGCCAAAGACTCTGTTTGAAGTCCACTTGGACTACATAGTTTCCTCTCTATCTCAAATGTAGAATCAGACAAAACAAAGAAACAAAACAAAACAAACATTTTAAAGGATCTTTCAAAATCAGTGACTCCTGAATGTGAAGATATTTACCTGCCATTCAGCTCTCTTCAAGCTCCAAGGACTCGGTTTTGAGGCTGGTTCATACCATATGCCGCATGCTGGCTTTGTCCTCACAGTGCTCCTCTGACCTCTGCCTCCTCGCACGTGTTGAGATTAGACCCACCATTTCCAGCTATTCTTCACTACGTTCATTTACAGGGAGCAGGTGCTTTAACTTTTTACATGTTGTGTTGACAGGAAAGTAAACCCAAAGCTCACATATACTCTTGTTATTTCGAAAACAGGAGAGTCGAGATGTCTATGCTGCAGAACTGATGTTGCCTGCTATATATTTTAGCCACACACACCACTGTGCATGGGAACTTTGGGAAACTAAGGCTAAATGTGAGTGTGTGAGACAGTATGATTTCCCATCCATGGGACTGGAATATGTATGCATATTCATCTTTTACTTTTTCATAGCAAATATTTTATTATAATTTTATTCTTAAAATTTTCATATGTATACACAATGAAACATGATCATATCTACCCCCATTTTCTTCCTCCAGCTCCTCCCATATCATCCCAACATGTTTATTTCTCTACTTTATTTAAACAATTATTTTTTTTTGAAACAGGGATTCTCTGTATAGCCCAGGCTGTCCTGGAACTTACTTTGTAGACCATGCTGGCCTCGAACTCAGAAATTTGCCTGCCTCTGACTCCCAAGTACTGGGATTAAAGGCATGTGCCACCACCACCTGGGTAAACAATTTTTCTAAGTGTATTACTGTGTGCGTGTGTGTGTGTGTGTGTGTGTGTGTGTGTGTGTGTGTGTGTGTGTTCAAGTGCCCAAGGAGGCCAGAGGCATTGGGTCCCCTGGAAATGATGTTACAGGTGGATGTGAAGCGCTTGATGTGAGTTCTATGTACCCTTAACTGTTGAGCTATCTCTCAACCGCACCCTACACAATGGCAATCCACTAAATTCAATCAGTGATGCCCAGAAAAGCAGAAGTGTGGGGCTGTCCACTGGAGAATAGAAAAACTACCAGTGGGAACACCTTCACAAAAGAGTGTTTCTCCTTCCCCCAGATCCTATTAACTGACCAAGGTCTTTAGTTAATGGTAGAACCTGGACAGAAGCCCCCTCATGTATGCTGGAATCTTGACTGGCTTGGTCTAGTGGATGTTTACATCTGGTAAGCACATATTCACATTCAGCCTTACCAGGAAAGAAATGACCTCATGTGGCCACGAAGCAAGCAAATGGTTCTGCATCACATCCCGGGAGCTGATGAAGCTGAGATTGTCAATGTAGCTTTGGACTCACATGGGCTCCTAGAGCTAGTCTGAGTGTCCTGTTCAGGTATCAGCAGTGACAGATGGTGAAGTCTGTTTTGTCAAGGCTCTTAGGAGATTGTGGGACTCCATAATTTTATGAAGAAAAAGCCTGCCACATCTGTTCATCTTACTTGTTAAAAAGTGTTCAACTTTTGTTGGCTCTGAACAGGTTAGCATCCTTGAATGTGTCTGAGGACAAAACAATTGGTCACCATACCCCCTCCCCTTTAACAAGCATTGTTTCAGAGAATCTAGGAAATAATTAAAGTTCATTATAAAGAAATTAAATGACATCACACAGCAACAAATAGGATCATTTTCATGCCAGCAGCTCTGTAATTATTAGTGTGATGTGCTTATGACTTGAACAGGACAGGACTCGACTTTATAATCTAGTAGTTCTCAGAGAAATGGGCCAGCACTTGTCTTTCCCCATTTAGTGGTTGCTTCTAGTGTCTGTCAATGGTGTTGAAAGATTAAAAGGTGAATAAAAAATCATTCTCCAATTACTAACCACATTGTACCTGTCCAACTCAACATTTGGTTCCAAAAATGAGAGAGACACAAGTCTGTATTAACATCCTCACACACAAAATGTATGAAAATACTATGGGAAAATGTTCTGCATGATGCAACAATCTTACTACTGTAATAAGCTAAAATGTTATTATCTACTAAAGACAAGGAGAAATGAGCATTAGCATTCTAAAATAGTCATAGTTTTTTTGTTTTGTTTTGTTTTTGGATATTTTCTTTATTTACATTTCAAATGTTATCCTCTTTTGTGGTTTCTCCTCTAGAAACCCCCTATTCCATCCCTCTTCCCCTGCTCACCAACACATCTACTCCCTACTCCTCACCCTGGCATTTCCCTACACTGGGGCATCGAGCCTTCACAGGACCAAGGGCGTCTCCTCCCACTGATGTCCAACAGGGCCATCCTCTGCTACATATGAAGCTGGAGCCATGGGTCCCTCCATGTGTACTCTTTGTTTTTTAATGCTTAAAAATGGAGGAGCTGGAGAGATGGTTTGGTGGTGAAGAGCATTTACTGCTTTAGCAGAGTACAGGGGATGAGGTACCAGCATCCACATGGTAGTTCACCACCATCTGTAACTTCAGTCCCAGGGATTCAGAAGAGGTTCTGGCCTCCAGAGTCTTCTGTCTTCTGCATGCATGTGGTACATACATACTCATGCAAACACACACACACACACACACACACACACACACACACACACACACACACACAAAGATGTTTTTTTAAAAAGCTTAGTGGACAATGCCTCAAAGCATTTGCAGAAGATAGTCAAGGGTTAGGTACCTGACTACACTCTTTGCAGACGATCTGCCTTTGCTTCAAATGTCTCCGCTCTCCTAACTGGGAGAAGAGCTCAGTCAGTGAAGCACTTATTCAGGAAACATGAGACCTCAAACTCAATCCTCAAAAGGCCACATAAAAGTCCAGGGAAGTGAAAACAAAAATATCCTTCAGGTTCACTGGCCATCCAAGCTATCAAATCGTCATGCTACAGCTGCTGAGACATCCTAGTCCCAAACAAGGTGTATGGCTTACAGGGAAGAACATCAAGGTTGACTTTTGGTCTTTCCATGAATGTTCATACACATGCAGGCACAACCCTACTCCCTCCCCATGAACATACGTAGGCACATTTATATATTCTCATGCAAAAAATATTTATCCTTTAGGGTATCAAAGTATTTTCACTCTATAATTGTTTTTAACTTTACTTTGTAAATTACAACCATGAGTATCATTGCTCTAGTTAAATAAACTTTAAAAATCACCTTGGACCTTTATACTTTGTATCTTTATATTAAATAGTATATTAAATCTTATTTATAGTTACTTGTGAAGTAAAGAATTTCTTCACAAAAGACACATTGCTGTTATTGTTTGATGTCAATGTGATAGTAGATCATGCAGATTCCACAAGATAATTATTTCACTAATTTTACATGTAATTGCTAACTGCTTTCTGTCGTGATAACAAAATGCCTAAAGCCAGGTGATTTGTAAAGATCAGCGGTTCTGTTTGGTTCCGGGTTTTGGAGGTTGTGAAGTCAAAGATCATGAAGCTGGTACTTGCCAGACCTCATGTTGCTTCATCTCATAATGGGAAGCTGGGAGTCCTGTGCGTGCATAGAAGAGAGACAAGAAGAGGGACCCAAGCCACTGATCCCCTCAGAATCCTTTCACGTAGTAAAGGCCTTGACTATGAAGGTGATCATATGCAAACCATTTGTGGCCACAGCAATAACCACTGTAAAATCATGATGGCTCAAAGCACAAAAAAGACAGAAATAAGATAATACCTGATGAGAAGAAAAACACAACCCTTCAATTATTAAAGTGGACTCCTCATTCATTGGACAACAAACCTTTCATAGGCAATATAGTCTATACTCATACACCCCCCCCACACACACACATACACACACCTGCATTATACAGTTTAACTGACCCAAATCAAATGTATGATAATTAAATCCAGTATTTTGAAAACCACATTTCAATCGTGGTATCTTCAAGGAGAAGAGGCAGAATTGTTAGATGATATCTAAGAAATGAGGAACTAAATTCTTAAAATATGAAAATAGACCCATTGAAGGACAGGCCTAGAGTTGTTTAGAGTGAGTGTTTACAGAATGAAAGGGGGAGGGGACGTGGTTAGTAACTTGCTCAGGCCAGAACTGGTTTAGGTCATGAAGAAGTCTCGTTCCTCTCACTTCTACCAAACATGAATACCAAAGTGTCCTCAGTTGATAAAAATCGTTCAGAAATGCTAAGAACAGCCAACTAACTTCTTAAGAGGCAATTAGTCTGTGTGGGATTTGCATACATGATGGGAGGTTAGGTGGGTGTTTGCAGCCTTCCTTTGGGGGCTCTGGGTCTCAGACTATGTTAGGGAGCCTGTGAACCAGAGAACTGTCATTTGGCCAGAGTGGAAGGAGAAACAATTTCTATTATAGCAAACTCTGAGCCGACTACAATAGCCATCGTGCCTCAGAAGCAAATATGAAATCCCAGCACATTTAGTTTCTGCTTTCTACGTAGGTTATTTCTCCTAAAAATATGTTTCTTCTTTGGAACAAGCCCCTTTTATAGAAACAAGAAGCAGCATTCTATCACAAACCCTTAATGAACCCTGAAAACCTTTCCCCAGAATGAAGGTATTTAAATAATTTCATTGATTGTTTCTTGTGGCCTTTTTCCTTATAGTAATCAGTGGTGATTTCTGATTTTAACTATTAAAGTGGCAATACGCTTTAATACACAACGTGGTTGGGCTCCAAGTTGATTTTACAGACAAGTATCAGAATGTTGACATGAAGCTATTTTGAGCATCAGAAAAACCTTTCTTCTTAGTACTTCAGGAGCTAAGCCATCAGTGCTTTCTGTGGTAAGGACAGATGTTATAAAATCTGTGTGAGATGCGAATTCCTGGATTCTAGGCTGACAATCTGACCTTTCTTTATGCATTAAGCTTCAAATCCTCATGAGAAGTTTTTTGTTTTGTTTTATTTTGTTTTTGTTGTTGTTGTATAATCTTGGTTTTTTTCTTTGTTAAAATTGTTAGAGGATTTGCCAGGTCCTGAAGCTGCAGCAACGATTGTGGTTGGATCTTTTCTAATCCTAACAGGGGCTATTTCTAAAGCAGCTCAGTCTTTTTTAATAACGACATACAGACTCCCAAGCTTGAAACCCAAACCCGCATTAGTAGCCAGCTATTTCAAACCTGCCTTGCTCCTAAAAGTTGCAGTATGGGTGTGGCTGTGGATGAACCCACCCAACACCTGTTCAACCCTAGAAATGTCCTTAAGCATGGCCACCATAGTGTTGGCTTGAGTTTGGAAAGACTCGGGTGTAGGAGTCAACTGGAGCTAGAGAAAGAGACTCTGACTCAATTCTAGACAATTGTTCTGAGACTTTTGTTCCGAGAGAACTTTTTTTACAGGCCATATTGGGGTCATCCCCAATGCCTGTCACCCTTAGGCCTTATTCATCTTTGGGATGGTAAACGGTCTATGTCAACTTGTCTGGACTTGAGTATCCAGATCTTTTTAAACCACCACACTTTGGTAAGTAGACTACCCTCTTTACTGTGACTAGGCTTCTCCCCATCGGTAGACAGCCTTAATAGAAAAACAAAACAAAACGAAAAGTTCTTTTAAGTAGTCCCAGAACCAGCCTGCCTCTGAACAACTGCACTAGCCTGGGCCTCCAGGATGCCGGGACACCCACAGATGTCGGACTTGCCAAATACTCAAACTGTGAACCGAAATCTTAAAATAAGTCTCTCTCTGACTCCCACCCATGTCTCCGTCTGTGCCACTCCCATCTGTTTCCATGGAGAACCTAGCTAATAGACTCACCTACTCACACAATCTCATCACGATGTAGACTGGTCTCAGTCTGAGGCAGTGGAGTTCAGCCACAACAACCTGCGCCCTAATGAAAGCGTCAGACTCTTCAAAGTCTTTGCTTTGAAGACTTACGAGTTAGTGCAAGAATGTGTTCCGAACTGGCGAAACTCCTGCCAGCTGTAATTCAATACTGAACCAATGGAAAGCTGGAAGGTGGAGCTAGCCTTGGGAGCCAGGCTGAAGGCTAGCTCTAAGCATCTCTGAGCCCATTGTGCAATGCTGGCAGCAGGCAAAAGTGGGTACTGCAGTTAGTCAACGCTATTCTGTTGATAGCTGTGGACTGTTTCCTAGACTGTGAAATACATGAATCTCTTCTAGTTGTGGGGTCTGCTACATTTTGTTTTTTTGTACATCATTCCTTTGTTTCCCCACACTCACGTGACCCACACGCATCTGCCTTCGTGTATGGGTTGAGTGAATCTTCTTTAGTCCCTAAGTTTCATTGGTGGCTTTCACTTGGGGAAGACCTCCCTATTCAGTTGGCTTAGGTACGCTTCCTGGTCTGGTCCAAGACTACCAGTGCCACTCCTCTGTGCTATTCATTAGCAGTGCAGACAGGCAAGCCAGCAGGATATAGGCAAACACTTCTCACCTTTTCAGCTAATTTCTCACAAATGTTTTCTACAGCTCAGCTTGGGCTTCCTACAAGATGTGATAAGAGACATGTTTGCTTGTTTGTTTTTTACACTTCAGAGTACACATAAATAAACACATCTGTCAGTGTTAAAATATTTGTTGGGTGACCATTTGAAGAGACTAAAAAAGACTTTAAAGAGAGTATCATACACCTAGGGACAAAACTTGCAATAGAATCTGAAAAAGTGAATTTAAAGGAGATAAGGGAGGTGTATATGGAAGGGTTTTTTTTTGGGGGGGGGTGTAACTAAAGTATAATCTCGATTTTTTTAAACAAAAATCTGAATTCATATATAAAATGGATATTTCTGCTTCTAGAGTTTAAAATTGTGTGCTTATGTAGTGTATCCAGTGTGTATGACAAATAGGTAAAATTAGACAACCTTGGTAACATAGCATAAACGCTCATGAAATATGTTACCTGTGATGTGTTACTAGTTTATCCAAACTAGTGTGGTTGGTCTTTACTGAATGACTTCCAGGATATTGATATTTTAAAAGCTTTATTTCATTAACAATTATCAGTATGGAATATGTTCAATCTCTTGGTTCATCTTCCTAACCAAAAGGTTAATCCTGGCTGATACATCTTGGTGATAAATAATGAAGTTTCACTTTATATTACACCATAAAATATAGTTCAGATCATTTCAACAGGTAAAAGTTTGTTGTAAGTATGAGAAGGAAAGAAATATCTAACAAAGCTCTGAGAATTTCTAAATATAAATTTCTAAGTTAAAGTAGAAAACCATCCCAACTGAATTAGAAAAAAATTGTTTAATATTTAATATGTCAATTTTTAAAAGTCAACCAAATTTTAAAAATAAGCAACAAACTAGAACAATATCTTTTTTTTACTGACTACTACAGAAAAATACTGGCTTTTACAAATAAAAATTTCACAGAATACGAAACATGAACTTCAGTTCGAGTTATAGACTAAGCTGGGTGGTAGTAATTACTGGCTCTTGACTTTGGGCTTCTGAAATTGTGGCTCCCGAGTCAGTAGCATTTGTCTTGTTTGTTCTCTATTGTGCTACCAGTTCAGAGAACAATTTCTGTTATATATTATTCACACAGATCAAGAAATATTTTAGGTGAATTAACAGACTAACAAAAATCTAAGATAAGATAATAGCTACACAATTAAATATGAAGCAACATGAAAAAGTACTTAATCTCTTTATCTCAAATAAATTAATGGTAGCACACAAAACTTCCCCTTCCTCCTGGGCTTCCTGCAGTACCCATTAGATGTGCTAACCCACCTCAGTGAAATGACTACTTCACACATTGCCACTGGCAGTTTGAATCTGTGTAAACCTTTTGAAAAAGCAGAACATGAAAAAGAATGAAGACTGTGGAGGCTGGAGAGATGCTCCAGTGGCTAAAAGCAGCTGTTGGTCTTGCAGACAGTTCACATTTGTTTGCTGGCACTCATGTTGGGTAGATCACAACCACTTAGCGCTCTAGTTCCGGGATATCTGACGCCCTCTTCTGGACTCTGGGGGCACTGCATGCGTGGTAGTGCACAAACATCATGTAGGCAAAACATTCATACATATAAATGAAAATAAAATAAACTTTAAAATAAGATCCTGAAAAAGTCCTATCCTATGGAATTCTAACTTTTATGACATGTATAATAAAAAATAATCCTGAACATAAAAATTATTTATAAAGTTATAAGGTATCACATTATTCATGTAGAATAAAGCAAAAACTAACTAAATTCAGAAATGTAAACTATAGATGAAATGTTTCAAAATCATTAGTATCTATTTATCTTTTAAAATTATAATCATAACACTGGGGTAAAAAAATAAATCTTTGTAAATGTATACATTTTCTTATAGAAATCCTATACGTACTGGTAGTTATACTTTTGTGGTGATTGCTATCTTCAGAGTAGCTTTATAAGGAAAGACTCTGAGGCTGGGGAAATGGCTCAGTAAATGAAGTATTTTTCATACAAATGTGGGCACTGGAATTTAGTCTCCTGAACCCACAGATTGCTAAGATACAGACAGGTGATCAACAGAGCAAGCTGAACAGCAGAACTAGCTAAGTTGGTGGCTTCCAAATTCAGTGAGAGCTGCAGCTGTTTTATAAGATGGAGTGTAGTAGAGGAAGATACATCAACTACAGGCCTCTATATGCACACATATACAAGCCCCACAAATAAACATGTATACAGACAAAAATGGGAAATACTGAAGTTATTATGTTATTTCATTTGAGACTATATTAACTGTTTCTAATTTTGGCTCACTTCTGAACATTACAGATTTTTGTATAATGAAAATGTACTCATTTAAAATGAAAAATACTATATTTTTTAGCATCTAGTATTCACAAAATGTATGGCTAGATCTACTTATAGAACACATCTAGCTGCCCAACAAGCTAATAGTTTCTTAGGAATCATTTTGTTGCTGTTGTTGCTGCTGCTGTTAATTAATACAAGTTTTAGCTTTACCTCTTATTGCTGTGACAGAATACCCCAATAAAAGCAATTTTCAGAGTAAGGGGTTTACTCTGGCTTGTAGCTTAAGGGGACCATTCCACCATGACAAGGAAGGCTTGTTGGCAGCAGACACAGAAAGCAGAGCTTGAACAGGTAGTGAGGTTAGACTCAAAGTCCTCAGTGTCTGCCTAAAGTAACCTACTTCCTCCATTGTCATCTCCTAAAAGTTCTACGACCTTCCCAGAGCCACCATGCAGGAACAAGTGTTCAGATATATGAGCCAAAGGGGAACGTGTCACAATCAAACTGCAACAACATACACAATCTCTTGAGTTTTATACCAATATGTATAAGCCTATCTAAAAAATCATGGAAGACATTAATACTGGTTTAGAAAGATTTAAATTTTTTTTCCTAAAACTATTGCATATTTTATGAAGTTTTTATAACTTCTGAACTTCATATATTGTTTCACTTTACATTGTTTTATGTCATGTAAAAAATTTCCCCTCCCAAAAGGTAAGCTGTGAAAGGATTGTTGTCACTGTTGTTTATTTTTAACTACAAGTCACCAAGTTGAAACTTTTCATAAAATCTGGAAATGAATTCTCAATATCTCAGGTTTGGCTTCAAAGATTCCCATATTATGTTTTGTTCTTGTTGCTTGCTTGTTTTATATATATGAGTGTTTTGCCTATATTTCTGTCAGTCTGTTTGTCTGTATGTGCAGGCTTATATGTTTCAAAACCTACATTTAATAAGGGCATTTAAATATTTTAGCCTATCTTCTAGCCCACCACCCACCAAAGGTAGTGGAAAGGAAAGCTTAATAGGGCAAAGATAATGTTTAGAAATAGTTATAACCCAGGCCCAAAACTACAAATACCTCATACTTTACCTCATATGTGAATGCTACCTTTGAATATTTAGGCATGTGTGATTAAATTGGAGTACCCGTAGAAGTCAAGACACTATTAATGGGTCATGGGGGACATCTCAAGTGAAGTATGATAGAATGAAGGTGACATTGAGGAGGAAAAAGGAATGATGGGTCAGGAGGGGTTAAACTAGGTGGAAGATGGGGGAGCAGGTAGAAGAGAGAGTATGGAGAAAGATAACCAACAGTAAAGACAATTCTTTACTTTAAAATCAAATGTTAAAAATACTCCAGGGAAGGGAAATAGGCTTGACATGGGCATCAATTGCACAAGTAGCCTTGACTATGAAACAGTTGTAAATGTGAGAAAGAATGCATAGTTTATTATTGAGAAGAAGAAAGGAATGTACAGACTTCTACATTTAGCTGAAAGACACTTCAGTTGATTGTGCCTTGTCTAGCAATTAGCAAGAACTGTAGCTATTTACCTGTCATTTCATGGCCACCACACAATCTCTTTGAGAAAACGAGACTGAAAGTACTTTCCCTTTGGTGTAATGGCGTTTGGATACTCTCATGTTCACAATGTATTATCAACAAATGCAGAGCAAAGAGTTCTAATTCTTGGGTTTTTTCTCCAAGTTTCATTTCTTTTCCTCTTCTTTTGTGTTAGCTAGGATATAACGTTTAGTAAAAATGTAACCTCAAGCTTAGTAGGAGAACTTTAAATAACTTACCACTGAATAAAATATAGCACATAGAATTTATCTTATTACAGTCTTCACAAGGTAAGGGGGGAATCTCTCTGGTCTTAGATTTTTAGATAAATTTATGTTTTCATTTTGTAACTGGATATCACATTTGCTCCAATGTCTTCTCTATATTTATTAAGTAACATGTTATTTTACTTTTAATTTTGTAGATGTGAGTCACACTGATTGAATTTTGAATGTTGAATGATTTTTGCATTAACATAGAAAAACTTACATTTGAAGTATTTATTCTTTATTGTAATAAGCTTGCCAGGCATTGATACAAAGTGGGTGCTAATCTTCTGGGAAAATTAGAAAGTGATTCTTTTTGTTAGATTGCTGGAAGAGTTTGGTAGAAATCAATGCTATTCTGCCTCAAAGGTTTGGGTAAAGCCCTTTGAGTCAGGCTATTTCCTGGCGAAAGTTTTTATGAATTCAAAATTTCAATGTATTACTGTCCAGGCCCTTTCATCCCTGTGTCTTTAAATCAATGCTCTGTGGTATATTTTCAAAAGTTACTTCCCAGCCACTTTTCACCCATATTTCTATGTAATTCTTTTGAAATACAGTTGGATCTTTTGTTTCTGTGTAAAGTGTATCCTGATTTTTGGTAGGTACGTAGGTTTTTTTTTTGAGCACACAAAGTATTAGTGTGGTTCTGCTTATCAGATGCATAAAAAGGGTATCTCACAGAACCAGCCCTTTATTCCTTTTATCTTGTTCCCCAACTCCTGTCCCCTCTGTGGATTTACTTGAGAAGTGGCACACAATCATCTTTTGCACTTGGATTCTTTCACTCGACTGTTTATTTTAGAAACTCTCCCATACCATTGAGAAACATCTCTAATTCTTTCCCACTTAGTCAATATAACAAGTCATTTTTTAGTCATCCTTTTATATGGAAGTATTTTATTTGTTTGAAATATCTTGAAATCATAAACCAAAAATGTGTTTCCATATTATACAAAGTATATCCTGAGAGTATGCTCTTCAAAATGGGATTATTGAGTCAAAACATAAATTTGTGTGTGGTTCATTAAATATTTCCATGTTTCCTTTCCAAATGATTGTTCCCATTTCTATTGTCACCAAACATATTGGACCATGCTAGCTGTTTGCATGACTGCAACATAATGTGCCACCACTACTATTCTTCATAAATGATGTCTCTATATGACTTTGGAATTTGCTTTTCTCACATTATATATAAAGTTGAATATCTTTTCAGACATTTAAGGGCTATGCATATGTATATAGTATGCGAGTTAGCTATACATCTTACCATGTATTTCTTCCATCAATTTTGGACAGCTTGTTGTATATCAGAGATGTCAGCTCCTTGACTTACATTGCAAACATTTCCTCTTGCTTTACCAGATCTTTTGACTTTGTTGTACACGCTTTGCTTTCCTTGCTATATAATTAAGAAAAGTTTTGAAATAAAAGTTATCATAATTTCACCCTGAAGCACTAGAACTACCCACCCATACATTTTAAGGAATATACCTATCTTTGTTTCATGTTTGTATAGCTTCTTATTTTATTACTTATTGTTTTGACCTATTTGGAGTTTATTCTTTGTGTAGTATGCTGTAAAATATTTTAATCATTTTTCCTCAAAGGCAAAATAGTTTCCCAGTACTATTTAGTAAACATCTATCTTTGCCCCATCCTTCTTTGATCATTTGACATAACTATCATATATAATATATATACATATACACAAACATGTATATATTGTACATGTATATATATTATATATAATTTGTATATTTTCTTGGGACAAAGACTTACATTTCTATGGAAGTGCAATTTGTTCATCTATTTCTCATTACCAAATACTTTAATTACAGAGGTTACTGGTATTTTTTTCATCATTTTCTAATATTAAAATTGGCCCTTGGATTAATTTGCTACCAGGCTTTCAGAATCATCTAAGAGCTCTGCTGTAGCAATTGAGGCCAGGTTTGCCTTTAATCACCCCTAACTGGTCATTCTTCTCTCAACACTGGGTAAACAGGAATCTGGGAAATGTGATCGTTTGGATTTTTGCTACAGAGTTTAAAGTGAAGGCCAGACAGTGCTTCTCCTGCAGAGGAACCTCCTGGATCTCAGAGCTTGGCATTCTGCTGCAGACATGATGTGCTGATGGTTGTTCTGTGCCACCTGTGTCTGCCGTTGGACTTCCTCGAAAGGGTGCAGTTCTATACCACTGGGATTCTCTTCAGGTGACACACACAGAATGAGACTGCTTGCTCTATAGACACAAGACTGGAATTTTGTGAAAGTCTGCCAAATTCTCTTCTGAATGCTCATCCAAGTTTTTTCTGGCTTTTCAGCAACCCTGTCAAGAGAATATGTTATCTTGTCCTGTGCCAGACTGACAGTTGAGAGCTAGCAACATCTGCTTGCACTATACTGGCTGCAGGTGGGTTACTGGGTGCCTGTGTGTCAGACTATCTTCATTACCTCAAGCATAGCTTTGAATCCTAGCTTGCAAGAAGACTCCAGGTAGAAATCATTCAACTCATGAGAGGATCTTGTCATAGTGATCCTCAAGAAGTATGTGGTCACAGTCCCATCCCAGATCCCCAAAGGAGTTGGCAACTTCAAAAGACTACTTGATTCTTACTCCTCTACTGGCTAATAAATCAAGAACTACCCAAAGGGAGAGACTATAAAATATATAAGAGCACCTGATAAACCTTGTATCAGTGAAAAAAAATAGACCTTTTTTTTGGATAGAAATAAGATAGGTGACCTCCAGGCTTCCATGGAGAGTTCTCTCTCTATCCTCAAAAGCAAAAAAAAAAAAAAAAAAAAAAAAAAAAAAAAAAAAAAAAAAAAAAAAAAAAAAAAAAAAAAAAAAAAAAAAAAAAAAAAAAAAAAAAAAAAAAAAGTAATATGTAGATGATATCCTCTAAAAGTTAAAAAGTTGCTTCTATGATGCCTCAGTCTTTCCTAGACGAGGGGAACTTCCAAGTTAAACGTTCCCTTTCTAGATGCTAGAACAGAAAATCTAATTATAGACCCAGTAGCTGATATCATAAAAAAATGATGGAACTTATGAAGAATAGGTGTTGGAGCCTTCGATGAGTTCTGCTTTCAGTGTTCCTGACATTGAGTCCTGACACATGTAACAAACCTTTAGCTGTCACTATCTCCACCCCAGGCCCAAGAACTCCATGTGTTCTCTACTAAGTTAAAAAAAAAAAAAAAAAAAAAGATTATGCTTTTACTTCCCTAGCTGTATGACCCTTTGATTCCCCAGTCCCACTCAGTCAGCAACAGATTCCTAATATCTCAATGGAAACTGACTTGTTTTAATCCCCCCAAGCCCTAGGACCACATTTTCCATGCTCAAGAACAGCAGAGGGATCAGAAAAACACAAACTTCTGTAAATACGCATTTCCAGATTGGACTCTCCTATGTGGAAACTGAGTTTCCAAGGGGGGGCTTTGTAGGTAAAATCGTGGAAAGGAGGAGGAGGCAGGAAAGAAAGAGGCTGTAAACTACGCTGTGAAATCATGTCTTCTAAGTCTACTGGCAACAGGCACAATGGCAGATTACCCAGTCTATCTCCATTCCAGTTAATTTCCACTGCTTAGTAAGTTGAGCCTCTGATTACCTGGTCAACAGAACAGCTGAGCTTCTAAACAGTACAAAGCCTTACCACCTGTGAAGTTTTTGTAGCTTGGTAAAAGCAAATGAGTAATAGTAAAATTGAGAAATACACATTATTTACACATTTTAATCATTCTTTCATATATTTTCAGCTTTAGCAGCTGTGCACAGTGCATATGAAAGAGCTGTTTAAATGGAAGGTATAAAGCCAGCTACTTTTTGTATAGTTTGAATTTCATACATCACAAACATCCAAGTGGAATTTGAGGAAACAAAACTCTTATGAACATTTTATGCATAATTCCTTTTTGGGGGGGAAATCTATTGTCATTTTTAATGAATTACTTCCCTAAAATGTTCACAAAGATGAGGTGAGAGTATGGTATTATTACAACTTGTATTTAAATAGCATGTATATATTAATCTAAGAGCCCTTCATTATATAACCTCAGACATCTTCTAAATTAATTGGTCTTTGATATCATTGGTGACTACTTAAAGCAAAAAAAGTATATATTAGATATATAAATTTATATATAAATTTTAAGTTGTATATAAAGTAAATATATAAATATAAAAATTATATATTATTATAAATTAAATATATAAACATAAAAATAAAATCATTAACCACATTTTTATCACCACTACTATCTTCTTTTTTGAAAAAAAAAATCCTCATTCAATTTTCTTCAAAGAAAATAGTTTTATTTTCTTAATGGTGTTTCTTTATAAAGATATTCACTTTAGGAAAATATGAGCCAAAAGAGATTTGTTAACATTCTAAAACTTTCAATCAATCACTGTACTGTTGGAAATAAGCCTATTACCAGGAAATTCAAATCTTCTTATATATATAAAGTGTGTATTTATTTGAAAAATAAGCCATGAAAGTGACAGATGAGTGTTGAGATGAACTATGAGTTTTCTATAGAATGATTTTTTTTAGGGAATTATGGTAGCAGGCAGGATAAATAGAAAAAAATGATAAAAATCTAAATAATGAGAGAATGTTTGACATTGACACTGCTCAAGGCCATATAAAGTACTCCCATCCAGAATTTATGATTTACACTTTAGGCCCTTGAGCACAATGTCACTGAGTAGGAGCTGACATTAAGTGCCTTTCTGGACTCAATTTGATCCACAAGGAAGGACTTGGTGACAACATGGGGATGATAGAAGGAGAGAAAAGTGACCATGTCATCTTAGAGTTCACTAAAAGTAAGAAAATGAGGTGCTGAACGCTTTTGGATGTCCATTCCAGGCAGACTTCAAAGAGCTCCATGAAGAATAACCACATGCCAACAGATGCAGACACAGAGGAAAGGACACTGCATGAAGATCAAAGGCCCCAAGCAATGAGACTCTACGACATATCCCAGTAATTAAAGGGAGACCTGAGCTGAGGTGAGACAGGGATGCCAGTAGAAACCAGAGTGCTGTGTGTGGGATGAGCCCAGGCTTTCATAGGACCAAAGTCAGATAAGGTAAGGAGAGGGAGGGGAGCAGAGGCAAGTGCAAACAGAGTGAACTGTTGGGACCAACAGCAGAAAAGGCAAAGACCTTTTTTTATTTTTTGCAAAGGCAAGCAGAGAAGCAAGGATGACAGAATTAAGAAGAGTACCCATGGTTTAAAATGCTCTGGATGAAGAAGTAATTAAAAAAAAGAATAACTACTGTTTAAATGGTATTCATTCCATTCTATGGAGAAGAGAAAGAAAAACAAGGAATATTGTAAACTCTGGGATGTAAAACCCACAAGCACTGAAGCAGGGATGATCTGCACTCCCTACTATGTCTTCTTCCATGTGGAGAGACATCCTTTAATGCTGGCCTTCTCCATTGCTCTCACACCTTCACTGTTATAATGGAAGGTCAAATAAATACCTAGTTGGTAAGTCTAAGGGAATTTGTGCTAACAAGTCCCTTCCTCTGGATCTTTGGAGACAACCCTTTTGGCGAGCAGATGGCCTCAGCTAACCGACAGTGAAGACTTTGTCGGAGGAACTCTTCACGTCATGCAGAGGATGTGTTCGTTTCTCATCTGGCTCAACATCTTCTTCTTTGTTATTGTTACTTCATTTTCCTCCTTCCTTTGAGTACAAGTTTCCTAAAGAGATCAATAGAGTCCCCTTTACACAGCCTTGAGCCTAGTTCTTGACCATGAAGCAGTACTTTTGAGCTGCTATTTTGTGTATGGTGAAATAATGCTTCACTGATAAACCCTTGCCTATGATGTAACTGAATGTTATTTTTCCAAATTAGACGATAGAAATCAAGGCAAGTGGAGAAAGTAAAATCTATAAATTCCTTGGAAAAAAACAAAAACAAAATCCAAGTCTTCAGGCCCACAAAGTAATACGATTGCTTGCTTAAATAACTCAGGCAACCATGGAAAAGACACTGCCTGTCATAGTAGAGTAGCTGCCATGTGGAAAGTGTAT
>LR755327.1:25575-45268 GCA_902729485.2 Mus minutoides
CATCAAAATGAGAAATAATATAATGCCCCCTCTCTTCAAATGGCTAAAAATTAAAAGTTTTAGAAATTGCAGCCAGTATGTTTGACATCCTCCTCCTGGCAATGAATAGACCATGTCTTTGAAGCAGAAATATATTAAACACTATAGTTTGGATGAATCCATTAAAAATGTAAGTTGCTTCAAATTTATCCTTAAGAGTTTTATATCAACTGATCCTATATTTATCAAGAAAGGCCTAGAAACATAGTATACATTCATTTCCGACCAAACAGCAGCCTGAGATGTGCACAAGATACCGCACAGGAGGGGAGGAAACCCATAGTTACACTGGGAAAGAGTTGAACAGCTGGGAGATCAATCAGTATACATAAGAGGCCTCTGGAAGGTGAATGGGGAGTTGGCTACCTTCTAAAGAGCAAACACAGTCTTTAAGTAGCTTTAAGATAATGCAAAGCATCTACTCATGGGGGGGGGGGAGGATATTCCCAGTTCAATGTTTGCTTTTATGGGAGATTATGAATACCACAAATCAAAAGGGAATTAGCTTACGGGGACAAGGTCAGAAAGCCAAGCTGGCTATCAGGTCAAACAGATGAAGGTTGAGGCTTTTATCCAGAGAAGAATCTGATAAACATCTAGTCTAGCTTTCAAGTCAGTCAGCTGTTTGGGGTCCTCGGATTTTTCTCTAGCAAATAAAGGAGCTTGAAATCAAAGAGGTGTTTACAGTCCCATCTTGAAGGACTTGCTGTTTCCACTAGGACCGTGAAAAAGGTAACATCCTGAGTTAAATCAAACCCTTCCTTACTACAGAAGCCAGAAACAGAGTTAGGAGTAATGACTATAGCCAGGTGAATTCATAATTAAACATGAGAGAAGCTTGAAAATTTTTAATTACTTTAAAATTTACTCATTGTCGTACATAGAAGTTATTTTACACATTCATGATAGAATGTAACTGGGGGTCTGTGGACAACCAGGAGTAGTTAGTTCTCTTCTGGCATCATGCTGGGTCCTAGAGATTGAACACAGGACCGCAGGTTTGGGGGCAGGCGCCTTTATTCCCCGAGTCATTTCTCTAGCATAAAAGAACTTTCTAGCTGTCAAATATACCCTAAAATGCAAGGCGCCAATTACTGGTAAGCTGGCTGATAGTGGAGCACAGTTTAAACAGTGGCTTCAAGGTGACAGTCAAGTGCTCTTTCTTTGTTGTTAGTGCACTTGAAGTGTATTAGGAGTCTGTGAGATGCCAGGCTCTGGGTGGAAACCTTATATATGTTCTGGTAGTCAGAGGAGCTTCTGTAAGAGATGTCATGGAGGAGAATACTTCAGAGATTACTTACTTACTTACTCGGTGGCTGTGATAGTCTAGCTGGTACACACATGTTAAGACAGAGTGCCTAGTCTCTCCTACAAGTCTCAATTTAGGAGATTTGGGAGGGATCCAGTGAACTTGTATTTTTAATCGTGTCTTGAGTGATGCCTATGTCGATGGTCCATGGACCACACTGTGAGAACCCACAGGTCACAGGGATTCTTTGGAAGTCCAAAGATTTTTTTTTTTTCAGTTTTCATTCTAATGCTAAGAACCTAAGTGTCAGTAATTATTCTCCCCTCCTGGGGCAAGATCATCACACAGCAAAGACTTTTCTAAAAAGCATGTCACCGAGAGATATCAGTTAGCTTCACCACTCAAGCCAGTCTGCCCCGCCTGTCCCTCACTTCTCTTTACAGTGCTGTCATCTCTAAATGGAGGGGGCATTTTTGCCCCAGTAATTCCTCGTCATGCCTTTTCCAGACACTTACTGTCTACTCCCACAATCTGGATAAAGGAAATTACATTGGGAAAAAAAAATTACATAATCCCATAAAACAAACCTCGGCCCAGATTATGTAAAGAATTATTAAATGTTTTAAAGCTTCAGAAAGACACTTGTCCAGAATGGTGTGGAAGTGGGTGTTGAGAGATGAAATAGACCGTGGTGTGTGTCTATGTGTCTGTGTGCATGTGTGTGTGTGTTGTGGCTGTGTGACTGTGTGTGTATGTGTACATATATTCCACAGGAAGAAGACAGCAAGTTTTATCCCCAGTTGCTTCAGGTGACTTTTCTCTGCTATTTTTAATGCTTTTATTATTTGAATTTTACAGCACCCCAGGGGTCGTTAGCTATTTCAAGAGATGTCATACAATTCTGAAAAGTTCCTCAAAATAACATTTTAAGTCACTTCAATTGAAAAAAAAAACATATTTGCAGTACAGAAATTTTCCAGAGTGGTGAAGGGATAGCATTTAGAACTGAAATAAACAAAATAACTAGGAATTGCTGGGGAGTCCTTTGAGCTTCCAGTTCATGCTGGTTCCCTAATGAATTGCTGACTGGTGGGTGTTCTGTACCTCAGAGTCCTGGCATCTAAATCAAACATAAAACACCCCACATGTTTTGAAATGAGAACAAAACAGAGCAGAACAAAACTGTTCTCTGGCAACTTTCAATTATTTCATTAACAAATTATCTAGATGCACGCAAGCGCCCGGCAATTTTATCTCTTTAATTTGAGATGCTCTGTTTCGTACTTAGAGGTGCTATATCTTTCCTTGCTGTCCCAAGAATTCCACTCAGTGGCACTTTTGCAAGACAGCTTTCTTCTCAAACCAATGCAAAAATGCATCTTCTCTTAAAGCAAGTGGCGAAGCTGAAGAGAGGAGACAGAGTGTGTAGTGGAAAGGATTCTGAGCCTCCGAGTACAAAGAAATTGTGGAGATATTAACGTTGTGATTACGTTAATTACCGAAAATTACTTGATTTTCAAAAGTAGTAATCCTCTGCTAATTGTGCATATATGAGAAGGTGAGGCGGCTGACATTGTTTTAAAGAGTGCCAGTTGCACACTGTTCTCTGGAAAAGAGCAGCAGAGGGCATCCCTCTGGATCTCAGACCGGAGGCTGCTGCTGTGTGCTGACTAGAGAGAGCCGGAGGCAGGGCTATCTCCAGAGGTTGCGCTGTCTGTCCTTCTTGGGTTGCGCCCTGTAGCCAGCTCTGCCTAAGTTTATCCCACTCCCGGTCCTGTCCAGTTCACACTCCTCCACACTAACCAATAACAACCTTTCATAACTATAAACATCTCCTTCACACTTCCTCCCTGGAACTATAACTCATCCTTCAGGATTAGCGACAAAAACTCCACTCAGGAATTTCTGTGTTTTCTTTGGAACCCAGATACAAAAATAATATGATTGATTGTGTTTGGGTTTCCTTTTCTCTTTCTCTCTCTCTCTCTCTTTCTTTCTTTCTTTCTTTCTTTCTTTCTTTCTTTCTTCCTTCCTTCCTTCCTTCTTTCCCTCCTTCCTTTTTTCTTCCTTTCTCTTTTTGATATTGACATCATAAAATAGTAATTTTCTAATATTTGTATAAACTGAAACATAGATACAGAACTGAATATAACATCTCCTATTTTCACTTCTCTCCCTCCCCACCACTCCCTGTCTCCCAGAGACTTAGGCATCCGGCTTACAGCCCACTCCTCCAGCATGGCTGCTTCAATGTTTGTATCTGGATTGAGTTGGTTGTAGCGTCTGTGCTGGCCAGTGTAAAGTGGATATACAGAGGCCCTTGTGCAACAGTTATTCAGATTTTCTGGTGACAGCAGAACACTTAACCGAAGGGCAAGTTCATGCTAAGCCTGGAGTCTTGTATAGCAGCACAGAGCCTATGCCCAAACCTGGCCCTGGTTGTATCTCATTCTGTGTTTATCAATTCTGCATTCCTAAGAATAAGAATCCGATTGATTAAGGAAGCAGTTCATTTCCGGTGCGTCATTGGCCTAGTCTTTGGAGGTGTCCTGACCTGTTTTTAACCTAAAACCAAGCATCTGTTAGCCACGGTGGGAAATGAGGCTGGAACTAGTTGATAGGTCTACAGAGCATACCCACTAAGGGATAGTGGACAGGACAGCTTTGTGTAAGATAGAACAGAGATAGGCAGGCAGTCAGCCATTGCTGTGTGAATATCACAGGACACATTTCCAATTTGACTCTGATGCTTGTGCATTTAAAATAGGGTAGTAATATGTCAAAGGATTCCAGAGGGGTTAAATGAAATTTAACACAGGTTAAGTGACCTAGATATAATGCTAAGCAGCAAGGGATGATACTGTTCTCTTTCCAATGCAAGAAGCACAAACAACAGACCAGATCTAAGAACTCAAAGAATCCAGCACCTACCTGAACCTTGGACAACACAGAGACTGGAGGCATAGCTTTAGGGAGGCGTGTTCAGGGTGGCCACAGCTGCCAAGCACACAGCACAGGTCTCATCCTCTGATGTCACAAGACATACTGAGGAGAGCAGACCAGGGACTGGGTGACTGCCAAGGGACAATCTGCCCAATAGGCCTTGGCTACTGATATCTTTGTTATGTTTAGGAAAAGACCATATTTCCTTTTGGGGAAAGTCATTTTCCAGTGTTCTCCTGAAGAAGCTGCTCTTGTTTCTGTCAGTGACTAGGAGTCTTGCTATGGGTCTCTCTCCCTCTCTCTGGAGTGACTGTCTAGCTCTGGGTCTCTCTCTTTCTCTGTCTCTCTCTTCCCTCTGCACTCCCCCCATGTTCCTATATCTGGGTGTATAAAAGATTCTAATTTGCAAATATATGAGCTGGAATTATAAGTCAGTGGTAGAGTGCTGGCTTACCATACACAAAATCCACGGTCTAATCCCTAGCACGGAAACACACACACACACATCAAGGGTTCAATCTAATGGCAACTTACTCAAAAGAGCCTCTCACTTTATTTTTAATTTCCTAAAATGAATCGGGAAAGTAAATATTGAAAAAACAGAGGCCTGAAGTAAGAAGCCTGTCGTGTCGCTCTCAGTGGTGAGGTTCTGAGTTAGGCCAAGAATGCCGGCCGGCCAAGAATGCCGGCCGGCTGGCTTTGTCTCTTCCTCTGTCTCTCCTTCCTACCCAGGGTGCCGTGCTCGTTCTCCCCCCCCCCCCCCCCCCCCCCCCCCCCCCCCCCCCCCCCCCCCCCCGTTTTCCAGGCATACATTTCAGACTTGTGCTACGTGGGTAATTCCGACCAGTTCCAGAGACTGGCGCAGTACTAAGATGGAAAGGGGTACTAACCACACTCTGCAAATACTGATGAGGTCAGAGGTCAGGCCTGGGAGCTGACGCCTGCGCTCTCAACTCAGGAGGATAAGCAATAATAACGTTTGAGCAATAACAAGAAAACGAACAAAGAAATCAAACAATCGTTTGAAGAGTTCATGTCTGCAGTCCGGTATTATCTGCATACTTAACCTGTCTGTTAGAGAAAAGAGTTTAACAGATGTTCCCAGGCAGAAGCACTTGCAAAGCACCTGGGTCTTTTATAACGTCAGCTACTGCCCAGATACAAAATTGCACATGTAGAGGAAATGGAATGATAAACATCCCTAGGATGTTACTCTTTTCCCTTTCATTCATCAAAAATCAATTGCAGCTTTAACTTTCCATTGTGCCGCGGCAGCACTCTCCAACCAGGTAAGAAAGAGGCAGCAGGAAAATCAACATTTCAGAACTGAGGTAGGAGATGCAGCTCCAGGCCTTGGCAGAGCCAGGTGTGGGATGCTGAGGTGGGGGAAGGGCCTGAGGGTGCTTGTCTCAAGGATGTGTGCTCAGTAGCCCATAGGGAGAGGACATCCAAACCATTAATCTCACCAAGAACAAATTCTGAATATACTAGCTCGTAAGAGAACTGACAGTTTGTGTTTGTTCCGTACTGGGGACCTAGTCCAAGACTCGGGATGCAGTCATTCTACCATCAAGTTTCATCACCTTCCTGGGAGACTTTTATTTCTGAGAAGATGAAAGCTTACAGAGCTACATTCTAAGTATGTTTATGTTTGTCAAGAAAGAGTAAGGAAAAAAAAATGTTTCTTGATGCTCACGCCATGAACTTTTAATCACATTTAAGAATTTATCATTTGAATCTCACACTGAACTGACAGAACACTTTTTTTATTAGCATATAATCATTGTACAAATTAATGGGTGCCATTATGATATTTGCATGCAGACTCCGAGTTCTTAGTAGGTTTGAGTGGTTGGTTGGTTGGTTTGGAGACAGGCTTTCGCTATGCAGCTGGGGTTGGCTTTGAATTCATAGCCATCATGCTTAAACCTGTTAATTACTGGGATAATAGGTCTGTGCTGCCATGCCTAGCTCAGAGTCCCAATTTTTGATGATCAGAAGTTCATTGTGTAGTGACGCAGGAGCTATCTCTCTGTAGCTAATGGGTAAAAAAAAGCCTTTAGGAAAACTTACAAGTCTTCACATGTTAGAGTGAGACTTGGCAGTTATCTGGAATGTCTCAACGGAGGCCACTGGGGATGAGAGGAAAGATGCTTGTTGTGGAGTATGAGACAGCCAAGCAGACCTGATTAGTGCCATACGGGCTCTGGGAAGCAAAGCCAGTGTTAGGCATGCTACATAACTTCTAGGAGATACCCTCACCCCACATTTTCCAATAAACATATGCCGGATACTACCACTCTCTTATAGTGTTGCTTCAAAAATGTCACTAATTGTAAAAGACTAAATAAATATCGCTTCTAAAGAGATTTCTGCCTACTTTTAGGAAAGACATTCCAGATCTCCTGTAGACAAAGAGTTAGCAAAGAGCGACCCCCAGATCTCCTGTAGACAAAGAGTTAGCAAAGAGTGACCCCCAGATCTCCTGTAGACAAAGAATTAGCAAAGAGCGACCCCCAGATCTCCTGTAGACAAAGAGTTAGCAAAGAGCGACCCCCAGATCTCCTGTAGACAAAGAGTTAGCAAAGAGCTGCAGCTCAGAGTAACAAGAAGCAAAGGAGACACCTGAGAGGTTGAAAATTGTTAACAGCAGCCAACATCAACAGTTGAAAGACAGTCACTGTCAACAGCTAACAAAACGAGAGTCACAGAAGCGTCAACCACCATTAAAGATTGGGTAGCACATGAACAACTCATGATCTTCATCCTTTTGGGTCAGGGAAATATGCACAGAATGTGTGGGTCCTTTGTGACTTAGCCAGGGACAGCCCATACGATTAACCCATCTCAGCAACTAAGGCAGCCTTTGTCTAGTTTCTGCCATGGCTCTATTAAACCCCAAACAAAAGAAAAACCAAAAGATAAGGAATTTCAAGAGCTTTTACTCTCTTAGGAAATCCTTTTCTTCTTAGGAGTTTCCCTAATTTTTCTGTAATTTCTCACTTCTTAATTTCTCAGCTTAACATCTCTTAACAAACTTGATTCCACTCTGTTCATCCCCTGCCCAAGGCATGAAACATCTTCATCTTTAATCATTGCTGGAGTGAGACAACAAACTCAGAAACCATTGGTCCAAGTTCATCCTTGGTCGTGATGAATGTTTGTCACCCTAGACCTTTGGGTTATGCATAATTAGGTTGTGAACAGTCCACCATACTAAAAAAGAAAAAAATAATAATAATCCTGCATCAGTATTTTGCCTAATTTGACCTAGTGTTCCATTTTCCCAGCCCAAAAGTGGCTTGCCCTTGATGTCTTGGCCATTCTATTGATTTAACCTTGATAATGATTGCTTGAATAAAGCTAATACTACATTATTAACACGTATATTAAAATAAAACAGGACTATTTTGATAAGCCTTCATTTTTATTCTGCTGTGAGAAGAGAAAAGGAATTTGTCTTAAGTATGGCCATTTTGACTTCAGACTTCACTTTACCTGAGCTGACCAACTTTTTCTCTAAGCAACATTAGTTCCCCAAAACATAATGCCTGTGCCTAACAACAGAAAGAACAAATGGATTTGACTGGATGGGCAGAAATCCTTACATTCAATGTCAGTTGACAATAATGGGAAAATTGGTCAAGTCCCTTATCCCCAAGTACTGATTTGTAAAAATTATAACTGTAACTTGGCTAAGATTCTTGTGGGTTTCATGCTTATAAACACTGCTTCATCCACTACTCAGGGATGCCAGAAGAAACAAGTCCTTGTCTCTTGGCTCTGATGAATCAGTGACTCTGCTTATGTGGTGGGAATAAGAAAAGATTTTGTTGTTTCACAACAGCATTGGTTTCTCTCCCTTTCTCCTGGAGCACAACAGACACAATGTAACAATTCTAGTTTCTAATGGTCTCATTTAGTGGCAAATAAAATACAATTTAAAATTCTGTATTGTGAGAGTTTACACTAAATGCATGGATAAGCTGAAAGGATAAGCCTTATCCTTCAAGGATAAGCTCAGTTTCCTTGCGAATTCTTTCCAGATGAAATGTAATTAACACAGCTAGATTAGCTGTCTATTGGTACATATTTTGTTCCTTAAGTAACAGCTTTTTCCTGCATTTTATGGGCAGGCTGGTTAGTTCTTCCACTAGTCTCTCTGCATCTACTCACATGGCTACATTTAGTTGGTCGGGATGGAAGAGTCAAGACTATTTCAATCCTGTGTGTTGGCTTTCAGTTGCCTTGTCTCAATCCTACTCATCTGGTCCAATCTGGAGTAATTCATGGCATGGTGATCTGATGGTTCCCTGGTGGATGAAACAACATTTCCTTCTGTCTCTAACGATGCAGAAAGTTAGTGGATACATTATCCCTAGTGGCATCTGCCATACTAGCTGTTGTACCTTCATAAGTGTGGATGCCTGAGAGCTACACAAAATTCCAGGACCCTCTGCCATGGGTTGAAATTATGAATCTATTGCTGGGCAGTACATTATGCTGAGCAGTAATAGATCATTGTTTTATTGGTAGCCATAAAATATGTGTGGAAAATAGGAGAACTCAGTATCTCTAAACTTACAGAATGATTTGTCTTTTAAGATGGCTTAGTTTCCAATCATAAACAGCTCAAAGAAGAATAACTCAAAGATGATGGACCATCACCAGTTATCCTTCAATTTGTCCATGTGCAAGATATGAATTCTGATATTTTGTGTGTTTTATATACTGCTAGGGGGGATTAGAAGTGGAAATTACAAAATGGAAGTCTACTAAACTTATGCTTCTTATAATTATGCTCCTTTTATATGTATTTAATGTATCCTTTTGTATTTTGTAGTCATTTAAGCAGCAATGACCTTTTAAAAAGTTCACCACTATGATGAATGTGTAATTTGTATAAGATCCTCATTAATATTAACCACCCACTGTTTAGGCCACAGTGACATCATTAATTATTTAGAAACCAGAAGATAAAAACAAAATGAAGTACTGACCTTAAAAATTATATTACTTTAGAAATATTGTACTCCAAGTGATTTAATATATGGAGCAACACTCGGTAGGTTTGCATAATTAATCATGTGAGTGAATAAAATTTCAGTTTTTATAAATAAAATCACTTGGTTGTAATTAATGCACAAACAAAATACAGCACAGCTTGTTTAGGTTTTCCTAACCTCAAACACTTGTCTGTCCTCCCATCCTAAGCATCTCAGTGGAATCCTGCACACTGTGAAGGGCCATCTGAAGCCATGATACTCAGTTTTCACTATTAATTACAGTTTCACTCACATATCCACCACAATCAAAGAAAAGCAAAAAAGACCCACCTGAGAGTCAAAATTTAGAAAAGCAATTAGCTACACAACCTCCTCCCTAACTCATTTCCTTCCGCTTGCATCACACCCTTCTACACCATCAGGAAACTTCTCTGGTTTTTCCCTTTCTAAATGTTATGCTACCCTCACATTTACAGATGTTTACACATAAATATGAATACATTGTAAGCTAGGATCCACAGATGAGGGTAAGCATGAGTTTTTGTTTATTTTGAGTGGTTCACCTCACTTAGGTGTAATATTTCTAAGGTGCACCCATTTTTTCTGAAAATTATTTCATTTTTCTTTACAACTGAAAAATATTCTATTTTTATATGAACCACGTTTTCACCATCCATCCATCTGATGATGGACATCTAAGCTGATTCTGTTTCCTTGCTATTATAAATAAAACAGAGACAACATTACAGGGATGTGTAATATCTCTACGGTAGGATGGAGTTCTCTGGGTGTATGCCCAGGAGTGGAGTAGCTGGGTCATATGGTAGTTCCAGTGAAGAACCTCCACATTGACTTCCATAGAGGCTGTATTAACTTGTACTCCCCCCCACAAGTGAACAAGGATTTCTCTTTTCCCATTCCCTTCTCAACATTACAAATTTAGGACCTTCTGGTTAATAAAACAATACTTCTAAATAAGAATATTAAGACATGAAAGATTCTGAAATTATACAATTATACTTTGGAATTTCTTGACATTTGTAAAGAATCATGATGCAGTGTACATTTTATGATATAATGTATTTTTTCACTAAATGAAATGTAATTAGAGGCTCTATGATGTCTTAGTAGATGAATTAGGTAAAATCCTCAAATGAATAACAGGAATTATTGATGAGTTTGGACATATAAAATATTTTTGTAATATATATGTATATCTCACACACACACACTTTAAATTAAACAAGAATAACAAAAAACTACAACCTAAAACTTGTGGAAACTCTTAGATATTTAATTGAACGTGAAAATTTAGAAATCATATTATCGTCCATTTGATAGAATTTGTACTGAACTTAACAGAGACCCAGAAAAAAAGAGTATTTCCTTTATTAAAAACAGCAATGTCTATAAAAATGATTAATTGAAGACATAATTAAACATAAATGGACATTAACGATCTGGGGAATTTTTAAGAAAATGTGTCTTAAAACCTCAGAAGTTATAACTAATAAAAAATCAGAGAAATCATATGAATAGCTGACTGACATTATCTGATTTAATAATTTTTCCAGATAATAGTTATAAAAAAATTTTAAAATATTTAAGTTTAATCCCTACTTATAGAACTTATTAATTCATAAGTTACTGTGTTAACTTATAAAAAGAAAATTAAAACTATCATAAAATATTAATTTATACTATAAATACATGAAATATTTTCATATGTTAATTTTATATTTTATAGATACATTATTATTTTCAAAATATAGCTATTTTGTAGAGATAGCTACTACATAATGTAATCAGTTTCTTACCTGATAAATAATATTTTAGAAAGCACCAGTTGTGATTATTTGCATAGACCCTCTTCATTATTTTGATGAAGAATTACTCATGCTGCCTCTTTCCCCATTGGTTCTGGCCATCTTCGAGGTCTCTTCTTTACCCTCAGAAAACTAGTCCTTCTTCTGAAGCTTTTAATGAGCTACTTCCTTTTGAACTTCACTTGTGTTCTTCCAACGTGATAGATTCAAAATACTTCTTCTCATACTGGGCAGACTGGCTTCAGATAAGCTCAGCTGTGCTTATGTGTGAGCTATGCACAGAATTACCTAAGCATTCAACATGTCTTCACATACATTTTTTATCCCATTAATATCAGAGTAGAGTGGATTTTACTGTACACTGTATCTATTCTATTGAAAGTAAGCCTCAGGGTTCTTGTGCTTCTCAAAAAATGTTTAAAAATTAAAATATGTTTATACATTTTGACCAATTATCTTGAAATAAATAGTAATTTCAATACCCAAGGTATCCAAATAGCTTGGGCTTCAAATGTCAGAGAGAGTCTTTACTCATACATCTGTGGCTAACAGCCTTATACCTCATTAATACTGTCTAGACTACATATCTGGATCTGAAATCTTGTACCACGTTCTTATTTGATTTTATTCAACATATTCATGAAATAAAGAAATACTAATTCCAGACTTCAATTATATAAATAATGGCCTTTGCATTGCAAAAAATATAATATGTCTCTAAAACCAAATCAAACTTAGAAAGAAATGCATTATGGTGGAAGAAGCAAATTTTCTGCTTTAGTACATGTGCTGGTGGTTAGGAATGAAGATGGAGCAGACAGGTGCATGGCTGTGAAGATACAGGTGGCCACACTCTTCTCCAGAGAAAAATCAAAGTCAAATGCTTGATTTCTCCCAGCCTGATTCTGTATTAGTACTATGTATCACATTGGAGAATTTGTGGCATACAGATAATAAAACCGCAATTCAAAATCTCTTCTAATGTATGCTTTTTGCTCCACATAAGTTCTGGTGTAAGGGAACTCCGGAAGTAATTTATGTGCTGGTTATCATTGGGATTTTTTCTTGTTATCACTCTGACTGTCTTAATATGTCATTTAGCAAATTTCCATGGCTTCCAGGAATGTCCTCCTTGCCAATGTATTTCCTACAATGTCTGAGTCAGGAACAGAGACTTTTGTCCTTTGATGTTTCTCTCTAGGGACTAAAGGCAGGAACATACACCTTCTGAGAAATGTGTCACTTGGTAATTCTGGGTGTGAACATCATACCATGTACTTATAAGGACTAAAACGACTATTGACACATCACTAGTCAGTATAATATTTTGGGACCACTACTGTAGAGAGTGTATAGTTGATCAAAATATTGTTATATGAGCATGTCTGTAAATCTTTCCCAGATATCTTCCTACTCATTAGACTCTCATCACAGTGGCAAGAACTAGGTCACACGATTCTTAAGGCAGTTATAGACAATGAGTAAAGAGTTACCATGATTATCTTAGACAATGTAAAGTCCTGCAGAGTTTTGCAGAAAAAGATTTATAAACAAATATGAGTCATTCCCTCAAAGAAAGCAAGTCATTGGAACATGGAACGGGACATTTAAATGGCCCTGACAAAGAGTAAAAACAATTTAGGGGACAAATACTTTATTTTAGCTCACAATTCCAGGTTTCAGTCCATCGGATCAGGGAAGTAACGGTGACAAGAACTTAAAATAGCCATGTTCCAAGACTAGTGTAGAGAGAAATGGATGCATGTGTGCTGCTTACTGCTCAGCATAGTTTCTCGTATACAGTCCAGGACCCAAACCTAGGGAACGGCACCACCAACAGTGGACTGAGTTCTCCACATCAACTAATATAACCAAGACAACCCTCCAGACACTCACATTTTGACCTGATCTAGATAAGCCCTATTGAAACTCCTTCTCAGGTGATTGTAGATTGTGTCAAGTTCATGAGACAAGCTATTCATTACAGCCACCAATAGTGCTTCCTACATTGCCTCTAAACATTCTCCTTTCTCCAACTTTACTATTTAATTTCTGGGTACCACCTATCTCTCTCTCACTTAATGTGCTAGGAATCCATAAATAATTCTTTGATAAGACTTTTCTGTTCCTCCCACATCTTATTACTAATCACCATATGTGCTTATGTACTCGCAAATGCCAATTCCTGTTCTACTCTTCATGTGCTTGCATTGCCTCCCTAACACGTCTACCTACAGGCAGTACAATGATTTATCTTCTAGACTCAGGCATTTTTGATGCTGAAATGATATATTGTTAATAACTATACAAGGCAAATAGAGTGAGCCATGAAAATAAATGGGTCTTACCTACCTTGAAATAGATAGTGCTTTACATGTTCTGACTTATCCATAAATATGCTTAAATACATTTCTTAATAAATAAATTACTACAGCCACACAGCTGCTGCATATCAATTGGCTTTAAAATCTATAACCACATGCAATAATAACTAATAATTGGTGAGATCTAAGAAAAAAGAAATAAAAGATAAGGAAGTGTTGAGGCAGACATTTTCTGTGGATACTTTCATCCTTGAATTATTTACAGGTATTAATTATTAACAATTTATTTAAGCATTGAAAAATATACTCTGGGGACATGCCTGTTGGCACACATCTTTAATACTAGCACTCAGGAGGTAGAGGCAGACAGAACTTTGTGAATTTCAGGACAGACTGGCTACACAGAGAGTCTGAGGCCAGACAAGGCTACATAGTGAGAGCCTGTTCTTATTAACATTGTTTCTTGAATTCTACTTGAAGGAACTATGGAGTTGCAATATTTTGAAGTTATAAATTATATATTTGGGTATGCGTAAACCATGTCAACAACATTCAAAAATAATATTTGGATAAATATGAGTTATGAGTCAGAGTGAATTACATTTTTTCTATTTTTATTTGTCAGAGGGCCTTTTATCATAGATTATGGTACAACAGACTGCTGAGGTTAAACTGATAGAAGATGAAACTTTAATTAAATCATAGGATGGATGAGTGCAGTAACAAATGCTTTGCATATACTTTAAAAAATACTTTTATGGAGGGTGCAATAGCACAATTTTCTCAAAAGGTGAATTTCTCAAGCACAACAGAATGGTCTGTGTATATGAAGATAAGTTTAGTCTTATATTAAATTTTCAGTGTTATTAATATGAATATTTTAGATATATAGTTTGCGTGAACATTTATTCTCATTTGCTGCTCAAGTTACCACAGCTATAACAAAGTTCATATGTGACCTTATATCTTTTTAGGACTCTGAACCCCTCAACCTCTTGTAGGAATGTACTCATTTATCACTAACATTAATGCTGATATAGAAGAAGCATAATGATAAAGAAAATGTTTTTCTTCATTGCATTTTCATTTGCAAGTAATCTCTTGTTTTCCTTTTTGTTTGTTTTATTGACTAGTAGTAGGCAATTTGGACTCAAATCATATTTTAACATTAAATAACTGCATTGATTAAAAAAAGAAAGTACTTTTAAAGATTTGTTAATTTTATTGCTTTATGTGCATAAATCTCTGTATGCATGTATGTATGAGTACCATATATGTGTACTCATGCCTAGGGAGGGCAGAAGAAGGCATTGGATCCCTTGAAACTGGAGTTACAGGAAAACGTAAGCTACCTCATGGTCCTGGGACCCAAACCTGGGTCTCCTGCAAAGAAGCAGTCAGCTATCTCTTCAGTCCCAGGAAAACATACATTTTAGTAAAGAGTTCATATTTAACTTTTCCTCCTAACGCAAAAGATTTATAATAAATACAATTTCTTCAAAGGAATTACGCACATAAAGTGGTGAGCATTATGACAATAAATTGGGAAAGAGAAACCAATTTCTCTGCTAAGTATCTGATAAGATTTATTATACTGTAAGAGAAAATATCCTAAGACCCATCAGATCAAGAATTTCAGAGATGCAGATTTCCTTGAGACAATCTCATTTTGACTTAAACAGGGTGTAGCGACAATCAAAGGGACACTGGTTGGAAATATCAACAGCTGTTTCTTTTGGCTTTTCTCCACACCGTTCTCTTAAGATGTGCCAATTCTTGCAGATCTAGCTCATCTACTTTAGTTACCCTAATATTTCCCATTTAGGACAGGACATGGTAACGTATGTTCTTAAAACCAGAATTTGGAAGGCCAAGGCAGGAAGATGACAAGTTCTAGGATACCTTAGGTTACATAGCAAGGTAAAGTATTTTCACTTGTATAAATACAATTCCTAAATACTTGTGTTAGACAGGAAAAGTGTATCCTTGTACACATTGCTGATATTTAAAAGCAGTGAGATGACTTCTTAAACTTTTATTAGTTTTTTTAATGTCACAGTTGTTTATGCTAAATGAATTGCTGCTAACTTTAATTCCCCAAACATTCAATGTCAATGATTGTTTAAAATATGAAAAATTTCACCTAGTAGTATTCTGGTTCAAGTTGGAACAAAACCTTAGACATGTCTAGGCCAATCTACTTTCTCCTCAGGGTTAACATTTGAATCATCTTAGTAATTAACACTTTAAACTAGTTAAGCCTGTCAGATAATTAGGAATCCTGGAAATGTATTACTAGCAAGAGAAATATGTAACCGCTGAAATATTTGAGGATAGCAGTAAACATTGAGGTTTCACAGAAAGGCAATACTTTGCAAGCAAAGGCAGACAGCTAGTTGAGTGCTAGACCCATGTGAAGAAGACAGAGATAGAAACTTCAAGTCAGAACGAGCTCTATAGACAGTCATCATTTTCTCTCCTGTGAAATGGAACTTCTTGAAAGAGTCTGGAAGCCTCACAGGGAAGTTTGGCAGCCTGAACACCAGGGGAGAGAGCCCAGTCATGGTGGCCATTCCTCTTTCAAGTTTATAAAGTCCTGAGTACATCAATACCTAAACAAGAGGACAGGAAGGAGGGACTTGAGGTACAGCAAAATGCTTAATGCTTCCTCTTTATTATAAGTGACTCTTCAGTTGAATCATAGCCCTTCATACAATTCATGAAGAAACCACAATCTTTAGAATACATGGTGGCCAGGAAATATCATGCATCTTAGCAGTGTTGAGAGGCCATTAAGCCAAATTATTACATATTGAGGTATGGGTATAAGAAAGACAGCTTTTTCCTCATTCAATTCATGAAGATTTTCTTAATGGGTGAGTTAAGTCATAGTCTGACCTCCTTATCTGGGAATGGTGTTTTCTATTCTATGCCTTTCCCTCCTTCCATTAAACATTGATAGCCCTAAAATGTTAAACCTACCTTTCTGTACTCTAAGTCTAATCTTGACCTTTCTGTGTTAGAATCTAGATCCGCACCCCTTTGTACTGTAATTCTAAGACAACCCTCAGCCACAGACCAGCATTCCTTCTCATGCAATGTCAACATTTAAATACTGTGCAGAGGGTGTGAACCACCCTCCCAAGGATGCAGCACTCAAGATGCCATAATTGTTCTGCTGCTGACTTGAATTATAGTTTAGAATGTAGGTAATCTTTGACTTAGGAGCACTTAACATTTATGACCTCCACGATTAGAATTCACAGCATAAGTCCTCGAAACAGGCTACCGTCACTTCACTCTACTCCTGTTGGTAAGCAGGCAGTGAAGCTCATGTGAGATGACACTGTCTGATCTCTTTAGTTTCTTTCTCACTCATATGTGCTTAGCATTCAGCATGTATGGGTCCTGAGTGGCAGAGACCTCTGATACACAGGAACCTAAAAGTAGCAGTGAATTAACTCTGTTGCAGCAGGGAACATCACACCTGAGCTATCACACCTGAGCTATCACACCTGAGCTTAGGCTAGAGGCCCTGGTAAACAGAAACAAGAACAAAAGGCCGAGATGATGGAAGGGAGACTGGTTGGGTTCGGGGACAGGTTGGCAAGAGAGGATAAGAAAGAACAGGATGATGACTGTGACCAGAATATAATATATACACATATGAGATCATCAAAAATAAATTTAAGTAATTACAAATATATTTAAAAACAACATAACTTAATTCCACCTAAGAGAATTTACAAAGATGTTTATTTTTCCTATATTTTATTGGTATGAAGCATGGTGGTATGCAGGTAGACATGGTGCCAGAAGAAGTAGCCAAGCATTCTACATCTTGATCTGCAAGCAGTAAAAGGAGACTGTGAGCCACACTGGTCAAAGCTTGAGCATACAAGACCTCAAAGCTGGCCTCCTCAGTGAAGTACTTTTTAAACAAGGCCATACCTCCTAATAGTGACATTCCTTATAGGACAAGCATTCAACACATGAATTTAGGTCATTCCTATCCAAACCATCACACAAAGTATGTACACTTAGAGACTTAGAAACTATGACAGACTTTAAAAGTAGACTAAGCTAAGGATATCAGCACCCAGCCATCTCTATACTCCCTGCGTTGACCAGTTGCATGTTTATAATGGTACCACAACACAAGAAAGAAAAACAACTTATTTCTGGTTACAGGCATAGAGATCACAACTGAGATTGAATTTTGGAGCACATTGGCTCTCCTTTATTTTATAGATTTAAAGGCCAAGAGTCGGTGTTTACAAGCTACATCAGTGGCAGAATCAAGGGAACAGTTCTAAAATCATCATGCTTTCTCATGACTTTGACCCAAGTCATAGGGTCAATGACCAAAGTAGGTCATTGCCTTCATTTAGAGTGGATTGTGAATAAATTCTCCACTCAGTAAATAGATAAAGAGCTTTAAAGAAAACAAAACAAAACAAAACAAAAAATCTCACAGTTTGTTGTAACTAGGGACCCATCAAGTTTCAAAGTTCCCCTTCCTCATCTCTCAAACATTCTCTTTAGCTCATCAATTGCTGTCTTAGAGCCACTACTCTTGTGACAAAATACCATGTACAAAAGCAACTTGAGAGTTGAAGTGTTTATTTGACTTCCATGTTCTGAGTCACAATCCACTGAGGGAAGCCCAAGTTGGCACTCAGATGGCTCTGAATCTGTAGTCACAAGTGGAGGTGAAGGACATGGAGGGGTGTAGCTGGCTTTACTTCTCATGACTTGCTCAGTCTACTTTCTTACAGAAAGCCGGGACCATCAGGTTAGGGATAGCACCTCCCACAATGGTCTGGGCCCTATATCATTAATCAATAATATAAAAATGCCTTACAGGCTTGCCTACAGCTTGATCTTATGGAGACACTTTCTCAATTGAGATTACCTCTTCTCAGATGGCTCTAATTTGTATCAAGTTAACATAAAAATAGCCAGCATTCCCACTAAAGGACCCCTCACGTGAATACAAACAATAAAAAAGACTAATGGGAAACATAAAGAAAAGGTGGGCAGGGTATTAAACTCACTTTCATGTAGGCTGTGGAAGTTACTATAGTTTACAATGAACAGTAACGTAAATAAACATGTATCACATAACCTGAGGGTCCCTGTGAAACATGTGTCTTTATACTTATTCTTGGCTAAGAATGAAGGTCCCATTTACCTCCATGGTTTCCCACCAGGTCTATGCAGCATATTAACCTAACGAACTTCCTTAAGGAAGAGAGAGTCTACATCCCATCCCAGCTTCATATTTCTTGTCCTTCAAAAGGGGTGGCAGATGTCTGTGAACTGTATTAGACTTTGTAGAGCCATCTGTGGCTTTGCTGATTTACCAATTACATGTTGGTGTTATATTTTATTTCCAATCTCACGTTTATCTTTTCCTTTCTCCCACTTTCTTTGATTTTACTTGGTGTTTTAAGCAATTTCTATATAAATTTGAGCTGCAACCCTACATGTAATAGGGAAACTGGCTTCTGTCATGAGTTCCAGCTTCCCATTATTGCTCTACACTGGCCAAGGGCACTTTCCTTGAAGCATCTTACGATGGTGATGATGCTGATGTGGTGGGTCAGGTTCACAGCAGCTTTCCCATATACTTAGATTGTAGTCACAGGACCTGAGCTTGAAATACCTGTCACTAGGAGACACTGGATCTAGAACAGGATCTGTTGCCAGAAGATGGAAAGAAAAGGCTTGGGTAGGGGAAGAACCTGATGGTGTGTCTATGCAAGCCCTACTCTACTGAATCCTTGAATCATCACCAGGAGACAGGTATGTCCTATATCACAGAAGCAAAAAAAAGCAAACCCCAACCCCAATGGGTAATGAGGCTCTGCAGCTTCTAAGAGAAAGGAAGCAAACACCAAGGAACTCAGACCTGGGTTGTTGGAATCCTCCAGGTTCCTAACCACTGCACTCTCTTGCCAGTAGCTCATTTTATTTAAAAATTGATCACTCAGAGTTACTTGATTGATGGGGCTTGTGGGTCATCCAGCTTAGCTAAAATGTCAGAAATCTCTAGGTCCAGTCAGAGATCCTGTCATGGAGGAGTAAGATAGTAGGTGTGGCACACACCACACAAAAACACTTTTTTAACATTTGTTTTTGTATAGTTTAGACAACTAGTAGGTCAGGCCAACGAGTCTAGTCTAGCAAAAAAAAAAAAAAAAAAAGAGGTCAGCATAAAACTGGAAAGGAAGTAGAAATGTTTGCCCATCTTTTTCCTGTGTATTTCTTCTTTGCTTCCCCCAAATTTTCACTGTATATAAC